>JAULKK010011145.1:0-10217 GCA_032355705.1 Rubia peregrina
GAATTTGTCTAATCATTAATATATTTAACTACGTATAGTAATTGTAAATTAAAAATTATTTTTCAAAAACTACTTTTTATAACGAATTCAATAATATCACAATAATATTATTGCTTATGTATCTACTTAAATATGTGGTTAAAATTTGATAGACAATAGTGTCAAATAGTAAGTGCACTAATTGAGTTGGGATAGAGGGAGTATGTGGTTGTGTCGTATTTTCGAGCATAATTTTTTACTTAATTGCGCTTTAGTTTAGTTAAATTTAGTTTAGTAAAATTTTAAATTGATATTGTTCAATTTGATTTTAATCTACTAATCCCCGTTTCCAGAATAATTGGCCCACTTTCTATTTTTGTCCATTCCACATAAAAAGATACATTTTAATTCTTACCCAAGATATTAAATAATATGTTGTAAAATTTATGCACTATTCTCTTTAACTTCAACATTTTTTTCAGTGGGCCCACTATTTTATCAAAATATTCATATTTTTCACAATTATTCTTTGTCGCATCAGATTGCATGATATAACGAGTCAAAAGTGTATAACGAGTATTATTATTACTTTATTCACTTCAATTCAATTAAATTTAATAAGAAATTAGTTTTTAAAAAACAAGGCCTAAAACTATTGAATCGATGCGCTAGTAAATGAGGTAACGAAGAAGATAGAAATGAACAAACAGAGATATCTTGATCATTGTAAAAATAATTGTCATAACAAATTTCATTACATTTTATGTGATACGTATTATGATTCTGTTTGACAGAGCCTATAAGTTGTTTTGCTTATAAGTAAAATACTTTTTAGTGTTTGGTAAAGTGTTAAAAACAATTTATTTTGAAAGCAGAAACTATTTTTGGGTGAAAAACAGAAACAAATCTCCCAATTCTTTCAAAATAAGTCAGTTTTACTTATAATCACAAATCTGTCCAACAGAGCCTATATAATTTATATTTATGCCTTTATGGACTGTGAAAGTATGCACTCTCTGATTGGTATTTTACCAAACCATCTCTATGTGCATATCTCATGTCTAAACTTGTTGGGAACAACATAAACCGTGAGGCAATGGCGCCGACAAAAACCTTACTAGGAGTAATTTTAAAATTTTCATCTTCACTTCTAGTTGAACAGATTTTTTTTAAAAAAAATTGAATTTGTTTACTACTATCATCCTCTAATAAGTAAAAAAAAAGATTGAGAAAATTTTATTTTCTACTACCAATCGATCCAGTCCCTGCAGAAAAAAATTCTGGCTCCGCCCCTGCCGTGAGGTAACATCTAACTGCTCTCTCCGTCCCATTTCAATCTTCACAGTTAATACTTTTACATGCTATTTTAAAATGTTCGATCCTAACATTTTTTTATTAAAGATAATAAAAACTTATGAAAATTTGATATTTTAAATATACATGTTATAACGAATCTAACAATGTATTATATAATAGTATTTATACTTATACACTAATTCAATTTTAGGGTCAAAGTTTAAAAATTCTGAATAAATAAATAGTTAAATTGCAAGTTAAAATTGGGCAGAGGAAATACAATTTTATAATAGAATAAAAGTCTCCAAAGACCCACAAAACAACATTCTGAATAGGGATTACAAGACAGAAACAACATAAAGGTGTCCCTGAAAGATAAGATAAAGATCATCCTAAAATAAAGTTCTTAGTAATCCCAATGTTTGACACACTTTGTAGTTAATTTTTTTCAAACTACGTTTATCCTTTTTAAAAAAACTAAAAAAAACATGAATGAAGTGCATTCATGCCCCCAATTCCTTATTTAGTGCACATATACTTCTTAGTTTTTCGAAAGTGCATATATAGAATTGGTATAATTAGTTTCCTTATAGAATTAGTTATAGATGATGAGACTCGTATGAGACCGTCTCACCATAAGTTATGGTGAGACAAAAAACTGAGTGAACTTTTAAAAATTACAAAATATACCTCCTGTCATCTCCCATCTTCAAATAATTGTAGTTAAACCCTCCGTCTCACTATGAGTTAGAATGAGACCGTCTCACTCAAGTCTTTGTAATAGATGATAGTTTCCTTATAGACTTCGAATCATATTCTTGTTAAACTTTGGTTTGTTGTAGTACTATATATTGTAACCATCATCATTGATGAGATGTGTCATTGATGTGATATCAATGTACCATTAATAACGTACTTTATATTTTATCACTATATGTGCAAAAAATGAAGGAAAAAAAAACTTGAGGGCATTTTTAAAAATAAAATAAAATAAACTACTGAGATGTGGTGCTCTACTGTGAGTTGTGAATGACAATCATACACTTCAATAATTAGGAGAATCAATTAATCCTAAACAATAGAAGGACAACATATTATTCCTCTAAATAGTCCGACTCACGTAGTTACTAACAGGGTAGGCTAAATTATTTCCCTGGACTTCAATGGCATTGATGCCACCAGTCCAAATCAAACACATTAATTTATTCGAATTTATTTCCCTGGAGTATTATTTTTTTTCTCGATGATTGCATACAATTATTTCATATTAGCATCATAATCATATTGTAGAGCCACCTAGAAAAATAAACCATATCAATATCATTAGCGTGTACCAGTTAGCTGAGAGAAAACGTGTGCCAATGAAACACTATGGTGTTTTTTAAATAAATTATGGAACAGCTGTATGTTTTAGTTTAATTAAACATACATTTTTTAAATTTAAATAGGCAAATTCTTGGGAAAAACCGTCTTTCCATAAACTTATGGAAAGACATGATTTATTTAGAATAATAAAGGGTAAGACGTCTTATTTGCAATATTAAAATTTACTATGCAACATGTAGTAGTTATAAAGTTTGTAACCCGATTCATGCAACCCAAAATTTTTATCTTTATTTATTCTAATTTACACTTTAAACCTTGGTTTTTCCATGACTTGTGGAAAGACCGTCTTTCAAAAGACTGACTCATTTAAATATCATAGATTTTAAGTTAGGCATAAAATAAGATGTGTTTTAACGTGATAGTGCAATAAATATTGTATTGTAAAATAGAGTTCGTCTCTTGAAAGACGTTTTCCCATAAGTTATGGAAAAATTAAGGTTTAAATTGTAAAATGAAATAAATCAAGATTAAATTTTGCAAACCTCCTAATTCATACTTGAAGTCCTTTAGTCTAAAATAGGTTAATATGGCAGAAACAGTTAAAAGATTCTTATTAAGTGAATCAAAACATAGGCATGCGTCAACATCAGCATCATTATCAACATCTAATGTATTACAAAGCCATGAATTACAACAGATTTTACCAGGTCAGGATATCAACAAGAATTATTTGAATTTAGTAAATCATATGCAACTAAAATACATGAAGAAATATTACCAATGAATCAGGAATTTCAATCAATAAGATTACTTTCAGAAAAAGTAATTAGTCATTATATAATGCAAAATTATGAAATTATTCATTATGGATTAGTTCAAGTAGCTTTTACATCCATTAGTAAGATTAGGCATAGATACTCCTATATTTATGGCATTAAGAGATGATAGGTTAATTGATTACAAGGATTCAAACTAACATTTGTAATGGAACAATTAGGTTTAATTGTATACCTAATTTTTCGGTAAGCTTAACAGATTCAAATATTATGGATTCATTAAAATTGGATATTCAATTACAGCAAAACAAGACTGTAGATAATACTGAAATTTTGTATTAGTTTATAGAGTTTATTTTAAACGTTATAAGTCAATAATTCCACTAGCATTAAAATTAGATCCGTCACATAGAGAAGAATCAATATTTATAATAACAGTTTAGGACATACTAGAGTAGAAACTCCAAAATTATTTAAATGGGATGAAATAACTATTCCAGAAGAGGTAATAGCATAAATACCATTAATTAGGCAAAGGAATAGGAGAATTACATAATCTTCATCAGTTGAAGAACAAGATGATGGAATGTATTAATAAAACTCCATAGAACTATGTCCAATAGAATCCCGTATAATAGATTAGAGGAACCTAGATACTATGTAGGACAATCATCAAGACGATCAACATTAGATATCCCTTCAAATTTCCAAGATTCTAAAGTTAGATATTCCAGTCCTTTACCTGAAATAGCTCCAGATGTAAACTCTCAATATAAATCCCCTAATCAAAGTGAAATGAAGTTTTTGGAATTACATATGATGACAAGTGATGAAGAATTGAGCATAGATAAAGAATACCTAAATAAGGATTATTATAGTTCATACAATGATAAACTTAGATTATGGTTTGAAGAATTGGGTATAGAATTAAGGAAAGAAATAAGAACTATATTTTATGAAGAACTTAATAGATTAAAAATAAGAAAAACAAAGTTTTTTGTATGGCTACATTATTACTTAAAGAAAAAATCGAATAATAGAGAAAGAAAATGAATTAAGTAATATTCCTGCCATTAATGTACAAACAAACTTATTTAAAACAGTGGAGCTTAGAAAATGATACAACTATGAGATCAATTCATCCACCATTAAAGATTTTGCAAATTAATGTTAATAATGAAACAATAATAGCATCACCATTCAGAATAGGACAAGAAAAGACATAAGTAGTTAATACGGATGATATTAAGAAAGTTTATCAAAAAAATAATTATTCATATCATATATTACATACAATAGCTAATCAAATAGACCTAATATCGATTAAGTTAGAAAATAAAGAAACAAAATTTCCAAATGAAACTACTAAACCACATTTTCAGGTAGCACCATTTTCAAAAAGAAAAAGAAAAATTCAATTTCATGGAATAAAAAGGATAAACCTAGTACATCAAGAACATTAGGAGTAATATCTCAAACTAATAATTATGATAGTTTAGATAGTTTTAATAGGACTCAGATGAAGAAATAGAAAAATGAAATAGAGAAATTGAAGAACAATTTAATGACAATCAGGAAAAGCTAGAACAACCTAAGTTAGAAATTAATAAGTTAAGAGAACCAACATATAGAAGAAGTTGGAGAAATGATAAAACAAAAAAAATTATTATCCTAGACCGACTCCACCAGATATTCAATATGAAGAAAAAATCAATTTCTTAATAGTTATGATGGTCAATAAATATACCAATGGAATGTAGATGGGAAATCAGAGTATCAAATATTAAATATTTTACAAGAAATGGATATGGCTAGAATGACCGATAAAACTAAGATTAATGTAACAGAACTACAAATAGTAGGGTTATTAGTAACATGATTTACATGACAATTAAAAGGATGGTGGGATAATAGTTTTACATTACAAGAAAAACAATTGATTATGAATCATGAAACAGAAGAAGCCATAGGAGAAGGAGATGATACGGTATGGACCATGGTTCAAGATGGTTCAACATATTTAATTTATGTTATATAAATGTATTTTATAGGAAATCCCACTAAAGAATTAACTATTTCAAAAAAATATGTTTAACTAATTTAAGATGTCCAACATTAACAGATTTCAAATGGTATAAAGACATATTTTTAACTCAAGTATTAAGAAGAACCGATTCAAACACAGTTTTTTTGAAAGAAAAAATTATTACAGGGCTACCAAATCTGTTTTCACAAAGAATAATAACTAATTTACAAAAATAATTAGGAACTGAGAAAATTGATTACAATAGTTTGACATTTGGGCAAATATTTGCATTTGTGAAAAAAGAGGCATTAACCTTATGTCAATATTTAAAAATTCAACTAAGTATGGTTCCAAAAGAAAAGAAATGGGATCATTTTGTCAAAAATTTAGGATTACTGGTATTAAACCTCCTTCATCAGAACAAAGAAAAATATTTAAAAATAATAAAAAGTTTTCAAAAGATAAATATTATAACAAATTTTATAAAAGAAGTAGTAAAAATAAATCTTATAAGAAAGATAAAAATAATGTTCAATGTTTTAAATGTAAAAAAATTGGACACATAGCACCAAATTGTAAAGTAGAGAAAAAGATAAATCCATCATTTTCAGGAGAAGTAGAGTTAAAGAATAAATTATTATCACTATTAATAAATAGTTCAGAAAATGAGCAAATAGATTACAATTCAACTTCCTCGAATTCAGATAACAATAGTATATGTCAAGGTAAGGTTTCAAGAATTAATATGTTAAGAAATCCAAATTATAAAAAAAGAAATTTTATTAGATATGATAGGAAAATTAGAAAACTCAAAAAATAAAGAGGAGTATATCAATAAAATTAAAAATCTAGTAATAGAAGAAGATAATAAGTTGCCAAAGATTCAAGAACCGTCTAGTCTAAGTAAGATAATTACAAAATATTTAGAAGTAAATAAGAAGAAAGAAATGGTAAAAACAGGTGATTTACGATCAGAAATTAATAAGTTAAAAATGGAAGTAAGTCAAATTAAACAAGAATTAATTATACTAAAAGAAAAAGATTTAGAATTAGAACTTAAAATAGCAACCAATAATGCAGATCCAAGCAGTCCGAAATTAGGAGTAAGTATAACAGAGAAGACCCCAACATATAATCAATTTTTTAATAAAGAAAATGGTATTCATTAGTAACAATAGGAGTTGAGAACTTCACAGTCAATATAGTAGCATTAATAGACAGAGGGGCGGACCAGTCATGCATTAGATCAGGAATTATTCCAAGTAAATATTTAGCTAAAACAAATGAAAGATTAATAGCAGCAAATGACACTTCCATGAAAATAAAATAAAAATTACCAAAGGGATATATGTAATAATAATTACGGTATAAAACATTTATTTTTAATATTAGAAGATGTAGCATATGATGCAGTATTAGGAAATCCATTTTTGCATCAAATCGCTCCATTTTTTAAAACATTAGAAGGTATTTCAACAAAAGTATTGGGGAAAATTTATTATTTCTATTCTTAGATCACCAAGTTTAATTGAATTAAACTTATTACAAGAAAATTCAATATATAAATAAAAAGTTTAATGAATAATAATAAAAAGCTATAATTAGTCTAAAAGAGGAATTAAGTTATTCAAAAATAGAAGATCTAAGTAATAAGTTAGTACAAGGAAAAAATTAGAGAAATAATTTCAAAAGGAAGTTTGCTCAGGCCATCCTAATGATTTTTGGGATAGGAAAAAACATATTGTAAAATTACAATATGAAAAATATTTTAATGAACAAAATATTTCAATTAAAGCTATGCCTATTCAAATGAATTCAGAAATGATAGAATTATGTAAGCAATAAATTCAAAGTCATTTAGACAAAAAAATTAATAAGAAAGAGCAAGTTTCCTTGGAGTTGCTCTGCATTTTATGTTAACAAATAAGCATAAAAGGAACGAGGTTTCTAGATTAGTTATTAATTACAAACCACTAAATAAAGTATTACAGTGGATAAGATACCCAATTCCTAATAAGAGAGATCTATTAAAAAGACTATTCAATGATAAGGTATTTTCAAAGTTTGATTAAAATCAGGATACTTGCAAATTCAAATAAATGAACAAGATAAATATAAAACAACATTTGTTGTTCCATTCGGTCAATATGAATGGAATGTAATGTCTTTCGGATTAAAAAATGTACCATTAGAATTTCAAAATATAATGAATGATATATTTAACCCATATTCCACATTTGTAATAGTCTATATAGATGATATATTAGTTTACTCCGATTCTATAGACAAACCTTTTAAACATTTAGAAATAATAATAAAAGTTATCAACATAGATGGATTAATTATTTTAGAACCTAAAATGAAATTATTTCAAACCAGGATTAGATTTTTGGGCCATAATATTTATTTAAGGAAAGTTACTCCAATACAACGAGCAATAGAGTTTGCTGATAAATTTCCAGATGAAATCAAAGATAAAAACCAACTACAAAGATTTTTAGGATGTTTAAACTATATATCAGATCCCCCCCAAATTAAGAATAATTTATAAACCATTATATGAGAGATTAAAAACTAATCCTTCACCATGGAATGAACAACATACTAAGATAGTTAGAGAAATAAAATTAAAAAGCCAAATCATTACCATGTCTAGGTATTCCTAATCCAGAGGTATTCATGATAGTTCAGACATATGCATCAAATGTAGGTTATGGAGGAATACTAAAACAAGTACATTAAGGAATAGAGCCAATTGTTAGATATCATTCGGGATTATGGATAGGAGCACAAATGAATTATTCAACAGTTAAAAAAATCATCAATTGTTTTATGTATTTCAAAATTTCAAAGTGATTTGTACAACAAGAAATTTTTACTTAAAATTTATTGTAAATCGGCTAAGGAAATTTTGCAAAGAGATGCCAAAATTTTAGTTTCAAACAGATTTTGGCCAGATGGCAAGCAATACTTTCGGTATTTGATTTTGAAATAGAATTTATTCCAGGGAAAAATAATTCAATACCACATTTTTAACTCATGAATTCCTTATAGGAAAACATGAGTAAGTCCACTGACCCAGTCCATCCAATCCAATCATTCAAGACTGATAAGCAAAAAAAAACCCCATCAAATAGTTACTTCACAAAACCCAATCTAGAATATTTACTCCTTACTCACTTCAAAGTTGAGCCTGATATTCCACAGTTAAAATAATTTACTTCAAATATCTTTTTACCTCAATGTCAATGGATGGTGACAGATATTCAAAAAACACAATTTTTTATGAACTCATTTTAGTTGACACCGACTCCATTGAAATTTAGCACATATTCAATAAAACTGATCCTCAAAGGATAGATTACTCCAAAGTACAAATTAAGCAAATACTCCATCCTACAAATTCTCAAATATTCATTCCAAAACCTCATTTTCTGTGGCTTTAATTATACTGGTTACATTGAAACCTGGTATAGAGTTTTTTTTTACCTTAGGTCTTTTGACCATTCATGGTTTTTAAACTTCCACCAACAATTTATTACAGATGTTCCATTATGGTTTTTGACTGGTTCACAACATTTGGGCCAGTTGAAGAAATATACCCTCAGTCAGTCATAGAGGGATTCAATACATTCAACACTCTTAGTAAAACTGAAGAATTTAGAAAGCCCTTTTTATTCCATAGTATGTTTCGAATTCCATGGATATTTGCATGGAGTTTCCAAATTCAATCTATTCATCTGGAAAAAAAACCATGCTCTTTAGTTAGGCAGTTCAAAGTAAAATGGTGGACCAATTACAAAACACAATCATGTTCTCCAAAGGCGGTTACCCATTACATCCAGACAGACGAAAAATTAAGGATTTCATTCAGCACGGAAGATAACATCAAACAGATTCAAAGCCCAATACAGCGAGCTATGCAGCAAGGATCAAGTACAACTTCCCTTTTAATTCAACCAGTTTTTTATTCAAAACCCCTGGGAGTAGTCAAACAAGAAGAACACATGAAGAAGTTTCAAGAAATAGCAGAAGACCTCGAATTCCAAAAAGTAATGGAAATGTACCACAAGTTCAAAGGCAAAGAAAAACTCAAAAACAGAGCAAATCAAAGAAGAAGACTCAGAAGATCCATTTAGAGGCCCATTAGATCAAGAGTCATTTGATATTTTAAGAAATGTAAGCAATGACGTATTCCAACACTCGAATTGTTATGGAGGGACCCAAACTCCAATAAGAGGCAATCAGACTCCAAAGAAGACAAGGTGGTAAAAAATGGGGGACCCAGACCCCACTCAAATTCCACTCAGAGCAGCAATTATTCAAGACAAGCATTAGTGAAGGGGCTCACACTCCACTCCAGACTTCAAATTTCATTCAATCTCATTTTGTAATAGACTAGTTAAAATTCTATAAATAGGCAGCTCATTCCTCATTAGGAGGCACACTGAATACAACCCCTTCTCCCACTATACCCTCCTCAATCTAAGAACAACTCTGAACCTCCCATAGTTCATTTGCTTCTTCAACCCATGTTTAGTTCATTATTGTTTATTGTTATTATATATTTTTTTATGTTTATAAAATTTATTATATTTATCTTTTCAAATATTAGTTTATTACTCTAAAGAATTGGTTTATATAATTAAATATAATATAATATTCTTATTTTAAATTATATAAAAATAAATCATAATTTTTATTATTTAAATATTATTACATTTAAAAATAAATTATTTTATTTAAATAAATTATAAAGAATTTACTATTTTTATATGATTTTTGTCAATTTGGGTCGACCCATGACAGATCGG
>JAULKK010011155.1:0-20077 GCA_032355705.1 Rubia peregrina
AACCCGACACGACAGTAACACGAACCGTTTCCAACCCGACACGAACCCGACACGATTACACGAATTGACACCACTAGTTCCGGCTGAACATACGTCGATCCGTTTTTGGTTTCAGCTTGCTGGGCACAACCAGCTTCACGGCGGCAGAGATTGTCTGCTACAGACTGTTGTAAATTCTGCAAAGTAGAGACGACCGCCATAGCTGGAAAATAATGGTTCATTTCCTACTGCAACATACTCCCTCTGCCACACAATAATCTTCCTAATTTGACTTTTAGGGTCAAACTAAACCAACTTCAACTATTAAATTCTCTTAATATGTATGTAAGATTATTATTATGTGATATGGTTTTATATTCATCATAGCATATATTTAACTAATATTTTTTTAGAATTTATTTTCATTCACAAAAATATATATTAGTAGTTAAAAATTGATGCAGTTGACTCTAAAAGTTAAATTAGGAAGATCATTGTGGGATAGAGAGAGTATCTGCTAAGCTTGTCTAGTGAAGTTTACGTACTGAAAAGGATGTTTGGAATCAAATGTTGGATTGGATTAATTTTTTAACTACTACTAAGCTTGTCTGGTGAATTTTAGGATTACACGTACAGAAAAAAAAAATCAATTTTGGTCTAGTGCATGTACACAACATACTGCGTCACCGCATAAGTCACTACATCGTGAATGGGAATTGGATATGACTAAGGGTAAGTTGTCATGAATGAAATGAAACTGGAAATGATCCATCAGCCCTCCATTGGAAAACAAAAACACTTGTGCTGCTATAGATGCACCTTCATTATTTTCTTACCGTTGCTTCTCTTTCTGTTCAGTTCCTCCATTGGCTTCATTGGGAAACTATTCCTGAAATAAACGAAAAAAAGATTAATTATTCAGCATAAGAGTTGTAGTATGTCTTGTGCATTTTAGTTTTAGTAAACATTGCATGAATAACTAGGACGGGTGAAAGACATTCATGCTCTTCTCATATAAAACTAAAAAAAATTAAATTTGTTTTCGTTTAGAAAAAGATGATTTTTTAATCACCCTTGTATTTAACTTAAGAAAAGGTCTCCCATTAGACCAAATAACCGTAAGACCAAATATATATTTTTTAATTATTTAAATAATTTTTAACGTTGGAATATAATTATTTAGACCAAGTATGTTAAGGTTCATTTTGAAAATTCTCATAATTGCTACCTCATTGAAATAAATAAAAATAAATATCAGACCATCTTATTTGTCATTCTAATTATAAAATGACCCAAGATAAGCTCGAAAAATGTATTGGATGATTGTGTGGGCGATTTTACATGCAATAACGGTGTAGAAGAGCGTGCGACCATGAATCGAGGATGGAGTCGGCCGAAGAGGAAGGTGGTCTTGCCGGCGAAGGAGTGGTGTAGTACTGTACAAGAGATGAGTATGATGGCTACCAATTAGGATGGGAATTTGATGGGGAAGGAGAAGGAAACCAGGAAGTTGAATGTGAATGAAGATCAGGGGAAAATTGAGGTATCATCTTAACCTAAAATTGAACCGATTGTGAATTCCGCTGAATCTGTTGGTAAACTCTAGGTGGGTGTAATTAGTGGCAATAGAGTACAAGCTAATGGGATGCAAATTGAGTATGTTGCTCCTAAGATGATTAATGGTGAGATGGAAATTGATATTGAGGCTAATGATGTTGAATCGGAGATCATGTATTGGGAGAATTCTTTGATAATGTATGTAATTTGGGAGGGAGGAGTTAACGATGACTGCACTGAAAAAGTACATGATGAAATTTTGGGCATTTGTTGCTTTACCTGAAATTCAATACAATGAAGAAGGATATTTCATACTGAGGTTCAGGTCCATGAAGGATAGGGATGAAGTGCTGAAGAAGGGGCAATATACAATTTTTAACATGGAAATGTTCATGCACATTTGGAAACCAGGATTCTCTCTGGAAGAAGACATGATGCGGACTTTACCACTTGGGTTAAACTGCCCAAATTACCACAACATCTTAGGGTTGGTAAAAGTTTGGGGGACATTGGGAGTGCGGTTGGCAAACCTCTCTTCACTGATGAATGCACAGCAAATAAACTCAGAATCTCTTATGCAAGAATTCTGGTTGAAGTGGATATCACTAAGAAGGTGCCAGATTATGTGAAGATAAAGGATGTGTCATATAAGGTTATTGAAAATGATAAAGGTTATTGCAGATGATGTACTGTTGGTGTTAAAGGGAGAGGATGAGTCAGTTAAACACTTGATGGAGGCTTACGATGTTTTTGCAGCATCAACGGGATGGAAAGTTAACAAGACCAAATGTAATGTCTACTTTGGTGCAGTTTCAAATGATCAGATATAAGAGATACTGGGAATCACTGGATTTGACGAAGGGGCATCGCCATTTAAATACTTGGGAGTGCCATTAGCAAGTAGAAAATTGACTTTACAGATGTACCAGCCACTAATAGGGAGAATGACAGCAAAACTAAGACATTGGAGCTCTAGACTGCTGAGTTATGCAAGAAAACTTCAGCTTGTCAAACGTGTTCTTTTTGCAATAGCAAACTATTGAATGCAGAGTTTCCCACTGCCTAAAGCTGTCCTTAAGCATGTTAAAACTCAATGCAGATCATACTTTTGGAGTGGGGGAGATGAAATAACTAGAAAGACACCAATATCTTGGGAAAGAGTCTGCACAGAAAAGAAACACGGAGGGTTGAATGTGATCTCATTGCAGAAATGGAGCCAAGCAAACTTGATCAAGATCCTATGGAATTTATGCAAGAAGGCAGATAGGATGTGGATCAGGTGGATCCATACTTACTATGTGGAAGTTGGGAACATTATGAGAATAAATACCCCATCTGACTGCTCTTGGGTAGTAAAAAACTTGATGTGTTGTAGGCAAAAGATTGTGACATAGAGGAGAGGAAAAACCAGTTGGGCAGGGAGATGTTCCAAATGAAAATAAGTACATAAGCATTAGAGACCAGCAAACTGGTGTAGTACAACGGAAGCAGCTGATGTATGATAATTGTTCAAGGCCTTGAGAAAAATTCATTTTATGGATGGCTTGTCATCGGAGGCTGGTAACAAAAATGAGGCTGCAGAAAGTTGGTGTTGCAGTGGAGGTGAAATGTTGCCTTTGTAAGGAAGATGAAACACAAAAGCATCTATTTTTTGAATGCAGGAAAACAAAGAAGGTTTGGAGAGAAGTGTTAATGTGGCTAAGGAGGAATAGACAACCAGGGAAATGGAGTGAGGAGATGGAATGGATTCTGCAAAACAGCAAGGGGAAAGGCTGGAGAGTGCAACTTCTGAAGCTGGTAACAAAGACCATTTATGGGATCTGAAAATGGAGAAATGTAGTTTTCTTCGGTAAAGATGTAGCTAATATTGATATTACGAGTAGTATTCTTGAATGTATACTCCCTCCGTCCCACAATAAACTCCCTACTTTCCTTTTTGAGATGTCTCACTATAAACTTCATAATTCTAAACTTTCTACATTTAGTCATAAATATGTGGTCATAACTTTTTCTTTAATCTAATTTATGTAGGTCCACTCTTATCACCTTTTAAAAAGATGTCACATAGACTTGTCTTAAAGTTTGTGTAAAATGTAATTCGAAACTTTAAAGTGGGACGGAGGGAGTAATTGCTAGGGCATGGACTAAACCTATATTGAAAGGAAAATGTGCTGATCCAATGGTACTTGCAGAGTAGGATTTGGGAGAGAGTAGTTTGCACATAACTTTTTTTTTGGAGAGTGAAATGAAGTATACTTATTCCAAAAAGAAATTATAAAATGACCATGCCTAATGGTTAGTCGAAGTAAAACAAGACTTTATTTTAACCAGGACCGCTCCAATGCATTTTGAGACCCCAAGTGAAAGTTTTAGTATGGACCTGTATATAATTTTTTACTGAAGGGGAAATAATAAATAAAATGTACATATAATGGTTGTTTTATTTTTGTTAAATGTTTAAAATGTTAAAAGATGAACGGATAAAAATCACTACACTACTTAGGAGGAGAATATTATGTAATTAAGCTATAAATGAGAAAAGTTGAAATCTATAACTAGCATAATAGTTACTCAATGATCATGTTTAACCGTCAATATCTATAGATACATATATCATTTTCGCATTAAAAAATCATCTTTAGAAAATAGATGTTAACTGAATCTTATAATATCTCAAATGATATTTTTATTAATCTATTAATATTTATTTAGAATCAAAGTTTACCAAGTTAGACTTGAAAAAAGTATATATGCCAAAACTAGTGGGACGGAGAAGTAGAATATTGATTATGGACCAAACCAAAATTTTAAGTCTGTGTAACTATTAAAAAATAGTTCAAATTCAGTAATTTCTTTGATGTTTAGTTCAATGGATCATGGCACACACAAAAGAGAACAAAGTACTAAGTAAAATAACTTTTCTTTATCTCACGATAAATCATGACAAATCAACAAAAACGAAAGAAAATTGCATCGCATCACTTTTGCTCCAATGAAATTAAACTAAAATAGGTACGTACCCACGAATCATTAGACCAATCGTATGGAATTTAAAAATTAAATGGGTCATTATTTGAATGTTTAACCTAAATGGAGGAGATAATAACTTAATTTAATTAAATTTCATCGACAAATCATCAATATAACAGTATTAAGATTTTCAAAACTCATTATTTAGGATTTTAAATTTAAATTTATTCATTCTTACGTAAATGTTTTTAACTGTTCTTCAAATTAATGTGGTAAAATAAGGCAAACATATTTATTTATTAATTAAAAACAAAAGAAAAAGAAAAAAGAAGGCCTTAAAAATAATCATCCTTTTGCACGCGTTCTACTTCGAATAATTATTTGTAGGGTTCGTTTCCCACATGATTGTCTCATAGTGAGACAAGAGACTATCTATAAATAAAGAACAAAAGAAATAGGAGTTTTAATAATTTAAAGGTTTAAATGTCATTATTTATGAATCGGGGCACTTTCCTTTTTTAAAAAGCTGAAATATAGGGACTAAAGTGCAATTAAATATAATTTCTGCACCTTCCATCCCCACCCGCCCGATTCCACCATCGCCCCCGCCATAGAGCTTCACCTTCGCGTCTTCAAACTGTCTTTATTGTTTCTTTGCCGGAGATCATCAGCGGCAATGCTTCCCGGTCAAGCCGTACTTCCCTCGCAGTGTTTCCTAGTAAATATTAGGAGTGTTCATGGGTCGAGGCGGGTAGGCTGACCCGGCCCAAATTGGCCCAAAATTTTGGGACAAATGGGTCGGGTCGGGTCAAAATTTCCATAGTTTAGGGTCGGGTCGGGTCAGACCGGTCATGGGTCGGCCCAAATTGACCCAAACTGACCAAAATCATACTATAAAAAATAGAATTTTTTATAATTTATTTTTTAAAAATTTATTTTTATTTTTATAAAAGAAATTAAGAATGTTAAACTTGTTTATGAATTAAATTAATGGTGGTTATATTGTATTAAACTAATTCTTTTTTATAATTTTTTTCAAGAAAATGAGGTAAAATTATAAATGGGTCAAAACGGATCGATTTGGGTCAAAATCTGACCCGGCCCATTTTTACCCGACCCATATGAGCCGGGTCAAAACGGGTCGGGCAATTTGAACACCCCTAGTAAATATGGACTCCCCTCCTTTGTCGTTGCAAAACTCTACCTTCGCCGGTGGAGGGACGATTGGATTCGCGAGGGTCGGATTTAGCTCAGCTTGATTTCTTTTGGTTCCTCAATAAGAGAAGAGTTTATGAGTCTTAAAGTGATTTAACCTGCCCGCTACTTCAAGAAGGATCTCCAACCACCACAGTTACTCCTAACTAAGTAGAGGTGAGGCCATTAAGCAAGAAGGAACTCGATAATACCTGACAATTTGGAAAACTTCTACGAACTACAATTATATCTGTTGTCATTGAGCAAGGAGGGGAGTTGGATTTCTGTAACAACTGCAGCGAACTCCGGTGAAGCATCTAGTAGGGTTTTAGCCAAGAGGAAGGTTTGGGGTGGGCTGTATCGAATTTCAGATCTGGGTCGAAATTGAATCGGTCATGGGTATTATTAGTCTTGTCTATACAAATTTAAGTCTAAATATTAAAACATCATATTAAAAATATTTAACATCAAATCAAAATAATTAAACATCAAATCTGAAATATTATAACATCAACTTTAAATAATTAAGCATCAAATTCAAATAGTTAAACATAAAATGAAAAACTGAACTAAAACAGTAAAATATGGATATTAAGAATAAACATTAGATAATAATGGTTAAACATAAAATAAGAACTCTAAAAAAGTAATCATCAAATAAATTCATTAAAAATATCCATTAAATTAAAATAATTAAACGTCAAATGCAAACAACCAAGACTCACATCGAAATAGTTAAACATCATTTAAAATAAAATAGAAATAATAATCAAATGAGAATAATTAAAAATTAAATGAATTAAAATGTAAGAAAAAAGAAGGAAAATCCTCCTATTGCCGAAAAACACACTCTTTACTATGTGTTTTTACAACGGTCTTTTTTGCTTCGCGATCTTGTAATCTGAGCAATATTGGCCATTCCAATGGGTAGATCGGGTAACAGAAACAGCTGGAAATCATCACAACAAGAAACAAGATTTTTTACCACTATTCTACAAGACATTTTAGCTCGATTTTTAGTCCAAAAAAAACTGAGGTAAATACAGCTTAAATAAAAAATGCATTTTTACCTCGGTTCAGAACCGAGGTGAATAGTACCTTTTACCTCAATTTTGGACTGACGTCGGCAGGTTTTGTGACCGACGTTGCTTCAAGCAAGAAGGCCGAAAATAGGAGCATAGCTGCGACTCCTAAAATCCACCTGGACATCCACATGTATGCAACGTCGACCATAGTAATAAGGGATAAACTCATTCATACCTTCAGTTCTTGTGTATGTGCAGATATACCCCAGAGTTTTTTTAAAGTTCATGCGTACCCCTGTCGTAATATAAAAATTGGTCAATTTTGATCATTCATGGATTCAATAGAAATGACTGTTTTCGCAGAATCCGGGAATGACCAAAATTAAAAAGGTCATTTCTATTGAATCCGGGAATGACCGAAATTGAACAATTTTTCAACCACGACAGGGGTATGAATGCACTTTTAAAAAAACCGGGGGTATATCTGCACATACACAAGAACTGGGGGGCATAAATGCACTTTTTCCTAGTAATAAGGTGGACAATGGGAGAGGAAATACTGCAACGTCATCAAAGGCAACATCGTTTTAATAAGAGCGATCTAGTAGAAAATGTTTAGCGACATTGTGAGCCATGGGGGACCCATGTCATAGGCTAGTTGAGATGAAACACTAACGAGTATGACATCAATTTGAATGGCTGATGTTGCTAAAAATGTCGGGAAAAACTACGTCAGTTTTTTTCGTTTGCTCCATCGGCGTTTGCGACGTTGCTGTTTAATCGGATAGACTTCGTTCCTCTTGTAATATTAAAATATTCAATATTTGATGACACAAACAATCGTCCGTTGATAGCCGTTACATGCTACTTAAAATGCGATAAATCGTGAAATGGTTTAACATCATACAACAATCAATTATTGTTAAATGAATAGGAGAGATTGACATGTTAAAACCAACAAAACTACAACACATATTACAAATACATGTTATAATATATCGAAATACACAAGGTTGATATGAAATTGAAAGATTAATTGCATTGAATCTCCATTTTCTACGTAGTACAACATTAAACGTTGAGATCATGTTGAGATCATGTAAACGTTGGTCTGATATAGTCTAGAAGTTGGCATTGAGTTATTGTATAAAAATAATTTGGTGTAATTGATTGAATTTTTTTGAATAATAATTATTTTTCTTCTCATATTCTTACTTTTTACTAGGATTCTTTTCCCTGCTATTTTTAACATTCTTCTCATTCTGTATGATTCGAGTTTAACACACTTGAATACATCCAATTAATTCGAGCTTAACAACCTTGAGTCATATCATTTGGTATCAGAGTTGATTTTGTCTATTTTTTGTGATGGATACTTGCAATAAAATAAATGCCAAATTTTGTAGTGAAGTTTATAAAATATTTGCAAGATACGAATCCGGTCTTTAGCAAATTCTCACTGCAATTCAATCCAGTGGCGGAACTAAGGGGCGAGCTGGTGCGGCCGCCTCCCCAAACTTTGATGAATGAAGTGGTAAATGCTGCCCCAACCCTGGATCCGCCCCTCCCCAATCTCCGGTGGAACCTCCGGTGACCGCCCCCCAACCCAGGATCCGCCCCTCCTCAGATTTCGCTCTAGTTCCGCCACTGATTCAATCCTTGCATGTCAGCCAAAACAAACTCTTTTGAAAATCCCCAAACTCTCACCCCTATGAATTGACCTTCAAATCATGACATGCTACTTCAATTTTCATTTTTAATGAATAGGATCCTATTTGGTGGTTGCACAAGGCTGAATAGTATTTACGTAGCGATTGATTGGTCAGGAATGACTAATAGTACTCACTTCCTTCTATTTAGAAGGGGTAGCTCTGAAATGACACCGTTGCTTAGCAAAGCTCTGATGACCAATGGCATGGACTGAGTTTTCCAGTGCATTGTTGATGAGATTTTTCCCCACTGCATTCGAAGACCCTTAGAAACTTTATCATGACTCTAAACAACTAATGTTACAGCCTATCAAGAGTAATTTGAAAATTTGTCTCATCAAGTCAGAGAATTTTCTTGTAAGTAACTTTATTGTAGGTTTGAAGGATAAAATTATGATTGAAGTAAAATTAAAGCAACTTTAAACCCTCACTATAGCCATTGGAGCAGCTCGGTTAGTTGAAGAGCGAAATCAAATGCAGCCAGTAGACTCGACTACAAGTATTCTTGGACCTGACCCTAATGGTTGCGTCCCAAATTCTAGAAAAGTATCTTTGCATGTGATCTTTTTGAGAAATGCCATTGTTATTATTGTGATGAAAAATTTGTTGTTGGTCATCTTTGTAGTTGACCACAACTTTTCGTGATTGAGACGAAATCTTTTGGCAACAATAAGTTACCAGATATGGAATTGAAAATTCCTGAGTGATTTCATCTTGGACAAAGATGATTCGCCCAGGAGAAAATATTATGATTATTTTATAATCATTTTATTTGGTAATTTAGGAATTTTAAATTAGTAATTTTGAAATAATATTTTACTGTTGTTTACTATTTTCAAGGCTACGTGTGCAATGTGAGTTTATTGCGTATTATTTGTTGGGATTGTATAAATGTTGGCCCGATATCATTTAGAAATTTGTTGTTGAGCTCCTTTATAGAATGGATTTGGTGTAATTGATTGAATATCGTTGAATAATAATTATTTTCCTTCACCTTCTTCACTACAAGAAATTGGACCTTTTACTTCGCCCTTTTTACCTCGGTTTTTTAGCTAAGGTCAAATAACCAAAGCACAAAGCTCTTTTACCTCATGTAAAAAATAACCGAGGTAATTGATAGAATTTTTTTCCTAGGTTATTTTTAAACCGAATTAAAAGGTTTAAAAAATGAATTAAATGTTCATACCGAAGAATGTAAGATAACGCATATGTTGTTTTATTAGAATTGTCGACTTCACAGTATATGTCGATTTTACCGACATGTAAAGTGATGGAAGACATACGTCGGTGGTATGTTACACTCTAAAACTTTTAGAGGTTAAACATGTTTGAAAATGATTGACTTTGGTCTACAGACGTATTTTTCAACGGTTTTTAAAATGAGTGTAAAAAATGGTGTCGAATGATACAGTTAAATATAGTTTTTAAAATCATGCATAGATCAAATCGCACATAAAGTCAATTATTGTTCAAATAAGGTACTTGAATTATTCGAAAAACAATAGCTATAAAATATCATTATAATTAGTGCATAAATTTGAAAAAGAAATTTTTTGGTCCAACAAAATAGAAATTGCAAGAAACTCAATCAGCTTGAATTATGATTACCTTGAAGACAATGGGCTCACAGTCTATGAGCTCCACGAATAAGGTGTACCCAATGCATAGGCGGTTTCCGACAAGGAACTCGGAAAAACACTTTGGGGACAGGGCCTTGATCTTCCTGATTCTTGAATAGCTCATGCGCCACTCTCTCCCTCCGCATCTCAGCACAATTGGGGTCTTGTCATTTGTTAGGAGTGGTACAATGTCCCTCGAGATGTACTGAATCATAAAAATATATTTATTATAAATATATATATATATATGCAAATAACATCAAATAATATTAATTTAAAGTCAAATAATTACATGCATTTAATTAGTTAGTTAGACCTCACTGAATTGGGGTTAGTCCAGAAATTTTTGTTGCTTAAGAGTTCAACTGTATCGGAGGCTACCTGCAGTGATTGTATGGTGTTCAAGATCAAACACAACAGGCTCTAAGGTGCTCCGTTGTGCGGAGAAATGTATAAAAATAACAAATTATCAATTGTCATCAGTTGTGAATATATATATATAAGTAAGCGCATAAAATAAATGTAGCTCACACACAATATATATATATATATGTAAAATTAGTCGTTGACCTAGAAAAATGACTAACTAAGGATCCTTTGCCAGCCATTACTCCTGAATAATATAAGAAAATGATTAGGGAATAAAAGCCTTGAAACTTGAATAGTGCAACGTCGGCCATGCACCGCACGTTGGACCGACATGTACCTGCGACGTCACTCATCAGTCGACAGGAAAACGACTAAACCGATAGTTAAACCAACAAAGGTGTGACGTCTCATTCATTAAAAGTACCACCAAAATTATGAATATACGACGTTGCACAGCAATAGCCTCGACCGGAGGTCAACCGATAGCAATTACGACCATATTTGTAGAAAACCAAAAAACCATGCTTGGAAAACAAAAAATCATACAAAATTGTCCAAAAACATACCAGAACGTAGTACCTTGGTTGACATATAACGAAACTTTAAACTATAACTAATCCATAAAAACCAAGAAAATAAAAAACGTACCAAGCAACACATTCACACACAATAGATTGAACAATTTCAGGGAAAAACTACAAAAATGAAGGAGTTGGAAGAATTGAAAAATCACCTTTGACAAGATAAAAGATGAAGGGGTGGGGGACTACTGGAATTCGAGTGAAAGTTGAAAGTGAATGTTTGAACTAATTCCAAGGTGGGCTCCATATATATATATAGATGTTTTGGAACGACATTGTTTTGAACCCTTTGTGAATTTTGACTCGACATGTGCAACGTCGCACACCTTTCAACTCAGCCGACAACAGACCAAACTACAACTAACACAGACTTACCTGAATGTGGACCTAACAATTTCAGCCCGCTAGCATAACAAATGAGCCCGTATTTGACCAAAACGAATAAAAGTCACTTTCATAATAGTTAATAAAATATTATAAACTACAAACTTAAATTTAAAAAATTTCATGAACTTTATTAAATTCCGCTTTGATCAAAATCAATTTTGGCGCAATCGGTGAACTTTTTACCTTTTGCACTTAGGTCTCTCAAAAAAAGTGGGAGAAGTTGGAATGAGAAATTGGAGATACCCTTATGTAATTCACATTGTCACAACGATTTTGTTCTAATCTGGGCATCAAAGGGTCACTGAAAGGGCCCAAAATCTTCACAGGGAGTATTTGACGATAATTTTAAGAAACTACATTGTGGCCCAAACTTCCTTGACTGTACCCTATGCTTCATAACTCTGTACGGGAACATAAGGACAAATGTTCGATATGGAGATTGTGCTTATTGTGTAACAGGGACTTGAACTGAGGTAGTGTATGATCATTTTTGTTAGTATGCTATTAATACCCTTACGATGGGTTATGAGAACGATAATTTCCACCACATAGAACCACAAAAAATTACATATTATTAATTTTTAATGAAATAAAAAGATAGAAAAATTCCCGTCCATCAATTTTTGAAAAAACGCTAGAAAATGGTCTAGAGTAAAATGTAGATGATTACTTATAGGTATACAAAGGTTAACCCAAAGAACTTGTTGAAGTTTCTGTGGGATCAAGCTAGTTTCTTTATCACTCTCGGTGATCATAAGTTTGAATGGGGAGGGAAAGGATCCCTTCTGGGATGATCAAAATCAATTTTTTCTTCTGCACCACCTTGGCGTGACATGTGCGTGAAGGGGTTCAAGAATCCAATTTTCGTGCGACCGGTGAACTTTTAATTTTTACACTTAGATCCCTCCAAAAATGAGGGAGAATTCGGGATGTAAAATTGGAAATACCCTTTTGTAATTCACATTTTCACAACCATGTTGTTCCGATTTGGCCATCAACGGGTTAATGGAAGGTCCCAGAATCTTCACAGGAGTATTTGATGACACTTTTTGTAAATCATACAATGGCACATGTATGCGACGTTGAAATAACTTTTCTTGGAGCGAAAAATTAATCAACCTGTTGCTGACATCGGTTACCCTGAAAAATTATAGCAGAAACCTTAAATTTAAGGTAAAAATTTGAGCCAGAATTTTCCCCCAACCCTATTTCATTTCAATTTTGATTAGCAAACTATACCCATTTTACATCTCCAAAACACTTCTAGAAGATGGAGCATCTTCGGGTACAAACTAAATGAGATAGTTTTCCATCCATTCCATGTTCATTTTTCAATTTTATTAGTGATTTTGTATATGTTATTTTTTTAATGATAAAATATTGAATATTTTCATGAAGTATGATGCTTGTGTTACATGTTACATAGTGTATAGTATTTGTGTTGCCAGAATAATTCCATGTTTGTAAGTTGATACAATTTTTTAATGAGGTAGTGTGATAATTTTAATTTATTTTAATTATTATTAATGAAGTCATAAACTTGGCCATGTTGACTTAAAAGAGTTTTGGTAATATTTTAATTAGTGTTTATAATCTTCAGTTTTATTTTGATTAGAATTTGGTTTGGTAGGTTTAGATAAGGTAGATTCATTCAAGAATTCATCCAATATTTGGATTTATTTAATTGGATGAATATGGTCATCATTTATACTGAAATTAGGTAGTTTAGTTAGATATGGTTTTAGCTTCTTAAAACTGCCATAATTCTTATCTGTTTCTATTTGTATTGGTTTGAATTTTACCTCTATAAATAGAGGGTTCAACCGAGATTATTACATCTTTTATCAATCATATATTCAAACTTTTCAGACATTATCATTATCTTCCTTGTTGCTTAAACATGCGGGCTATTTAAGTTTTAATTTCCTTTGTAAGGATACCCTGCGGGCTAGACGTTTATAGAGAAACTTTTTAAGTGTACCCTGCGGGCTAGACGCTTATAAGTCTAGTTGTGTGTACCCTGCGGGCTATACATTTCAATTCATTCATTTTTGTTAAGTTGGGCGAGATTCCTAACAAGAGCAAAGATCAAATTTTCTTCAATCTAGAGTATTCGCAAGGAGATTCATATCTATTGGTATCAGAGCAAAGAGAAAATTTTTGCGACCATCATATCAGTCGACATCAGTTGGTATCGTAGAGGGATATCGATTGGTACCTTCATATCCATATTTTTTAGAGCAAGAAAATATATCTGTTGACATTCAACCGACCTACATACAAGAATCCATTCTTGCTAATTTTATTAGAAAAAATACAAAAAAAATTATTCGTTACTATCGCTAGACAACTATCACAACAGCTGGTAATCTTCAACTCAATCGCCGCCAACATTTTCTGATCGGTCAGCTTCATCCGCAACTACCTCCCACCGCCACCCAGCTCCGACCGATCATCAGCTCCGCCGCTCAGATTGAGACCTGTTCGCCGCTCAAGCTTCATCCACCAATCGCCATCTGCTACTACCATACGCCGTCGCTCATCTTCATCTCCAGTGCCAGTCGACCAATTGTCTCCAGCGATTCCCCGAATCTAGTTTCATCGTGTCCAGGCGCTTCATCTCCGTCGACCAGCCGGATCTTTGTCATCTTTAGGTACTTCGGCAGCGCCTACGGAGCGGTTCTCAAGTCAGTGCAATTTCGGCGAAGATAGTTCCAGTCTAGCGCAGAAAAAACTTTGGTGAAGAAGCATTCAACACAACGGTAATCATTGTGAGGAAGATGCTCAGCGCGTGTGCATCACACACAAGCTCATAACCAGAGCGCGTGGAAGCCACACACACATCAATTTGAAGGTGCATCAATTCCATGTGCGAGAAAGCCTGCCAACTCTTCATCGCGCGATATGTACAATACCTCGTGAGTTGTTCATTTTATCACGATTTGTTCTGATTTTCTCACCAGCTTGTATATTCTCATGAGCTTAAGGATTTTTTGCCACATCAGTATTCCAGTCACTACCTGGTCAGCGTCAAATCACCGTTTATTATCAGGACTTTGCAGGGATGGCGTGAGACATTTATCTACATTTATTTTTGAAGATTGTTCACGTTTTGAAGACAAAACTTTTCGGCCACAGAGGGAATGATACGATATGAAAAATATTATTTATTATATTTTCTTAGTTTAGTATTTTTAGAAGGTCGACACTATACTCTTTTTCCCACTGGGTTTTTCAATGAGGTAGCGTGATCATTTTAGTTTATTTTTATCATTATTAATGAAGCCATAAACTCGGTCATGTTGTCTTAGAAGAGTTTTTGGTAATATTTTAATTAGTGTGTAAAATATTCAGTTTTATTTTGATTAAAATTAGATTTGGTAGGTTTAGATAGAGTGGATTCATTCAAGAATTCATCCAATATTTGGATTGATTTAATTGGATGAATCTGGTCATCATTTATATTTAAATTAGTTAGATATGGTTTTAGCTTCTTAAAGCTGCCATAATTCATTTCAGTTTCTATTTGTATTGGTTCGAATTTTAACTCTATAAATAGAGGGTTCAACTGAGATTATTACATATTTTATCAATCATATATTAAAACTTTTGAGACATTCTCATTATCTTCATTGTTTCTTAAACCTGCGGTCTATTTAAGTTTGAATTCCCTTTGTAACCGTACCCTACGGGCTAGACGTTTATAGAGAAACCTTGTAAGTGTACCCTGCGGGCTAGACGCTTATAAGTCAAGTTGAATGTACCCTGCGGGCTAGACGCTGCAATTCGTGCATTTTTGTTAGGTTGGGCGAGATTCCTAACAGGAGCAAAGATCTAATTTTCTGCAATCCAGAGTCTTTACAAGGAGATCCATATCAATGGTTTTGGTGTTTTGCTTGAAAAGCTAATGGGCTTCACACTGGTGGACTTGAATTGTGTAGGCTACGAAGATGACAAGTTCATTTTAGTTGCCCAGGCGTGAAAAGTTTTTTACATCAAAGATCATTCCAATAAGAAGTTCCATGTGGTGCTTCATGGTAAAAATTTATGCTTTGAAGAGGAAATTGATGACCCAGTCAAAATTGATAGTCCTGAGTTTCAATCAGTATTTCCTGGTTTGGAAGATGTTGGGACACCTGTGGTGGGATGGCATTCTCATGGTGATGGGTTATGGGTTGACGAGAGCGGTGAAAACATGGGTGAGGAAAATGCGTTGAAGTGTAAAAGATAGATAGTTATCCCCACGTATTTGGATTTCCTCCCACTGATTTGTGTAATACTAACCCCCCAATTTTGCGAAGTATTTTGTAATACTCCCCCTCTTTTGTGTAATACTAACCCCCTATTTTGTGTAATACTCACTCCTTATTTTTTTTGTAATCCTCTAAAGGATTAGATGTTAAAAAATAGTCATTATACAAAATTAATCACGAGTGCACCGGTAAAATGGAGAAATACTAGTGTAAAAAATAGGGGATATAGTCTTTTTTTTATACATATGCACCTGTAATTTGTACAATGGCACCGTACACTAACCGGTGACAGGTACTTAGAAAAAAAAGTTACTTTGCTCTCGAGACCAAAAAAGTTTATTTGCCTTTTAAAGCAGCTGCTAGTAGCTGCTTTTTCGAATAACTTACACCAGTATTTTCTATACTCTTGACAAGTATCTGTACAAGTGCTAGACTCTTAGAAAAAAATAACTTTGTTGTCGGGTCTAAAAAAATTGCATTTTCCATTTAAAGTAGCTGCAAGCAGCTGCTTGTTTGAACAACTTACACCGGTAGTTTCTATAATATGCACCGGTATTTGTACTGGTGCATAGTATTTAGTTAAAAAAGCTACTTTTCTCATGGGTTTGGAAAAAAATGTCATTACCATTTAAAGCAGCTGCAAGCAGCTGCTATTTTGAATAACTTACACCAGTACTTTTTATTATATGCACCGATAAATGAACCACTGCTAGATACATAGAAAAAAATTGCCTTGCTCTCAGGCCCTAAAAAAATATATCATTTCCATTTTAAGTTACTACAAGCATTTGCTTTTTTGAATTATTTACACTGGTATTTTTATAACTAGCACCTGCACATAGATCGGTGCTAGATACTTTGCAAAAATATGGGAATATTGTAGTTCATATACCAGTATTATGTTCAATTTACAGTTGTAATTCTGACCAGTAGAAATATTACCATTTTCAAGTTCAAAACAACACAACATTAACATTCAAAATCTGCAACTATCTTCCCCCTCAAGGATTTCCCATGGATGACTGACAATTCCCCAACAACAGAGCTGATAGAATAAGGTAATTCACATCCACCTCTTTAAATATATGTTTAAATTTCCTTTATAGTCTCATATCCATGCATAAATTATTTAATAAGATGAATAACTAAGGTCGTACCCAAGGTGTTGGATAAAATACCCGAATGTCTTTTTTAGTAAATGGTCCCTAAATCCAATTTGAAAAGGACACGCCATGTATCCTCTTCGTCTCAGCCTATTGTTTTAGCGCAAAAGTACCCGAACGGTACATTTGTATCTGAGTAGGCTAGGTTTGTACATGAACCATACAAAGGACGCTGCCATCATCTAGAGAGAGGAATAGAGGTGTTTCCTCCTTTCCTACAAATAATCCAAAGTGGGAAAACTTTTTTGAGACTCCGCCTGCTTTTAGCCTCAGCATCGTTAGTGAGTTCTACGAAAAATATAAGTGTGAATCGACACTGAAAGAGGTGTACTGTACAGGAAAACTTGTTCCTCTCATATCCGGAGCTATAAATGAGTTTTTCGGGTTGTCAAATGTTCCAATGGATGAGGACGAGTTCCTTGCTATCCATACTCACCTGGGGGAAGCCTACTACTATTTACAAGATCTAGTTAGTAAGTGGATCGTCAAGACAATAACTAGGGAAGGAACCGATGTAGATGCGTTGGCCAAATCTAGTCGGACCAAGATTCCAAACAATGCTCTGACTCCAGAAATGAATGGATGGTATCACTTTGTGTCATCCAAATTAATCCTTGTTACAGTTAACATAGAAGTCCACAAACATAGGCTTACCCACTTTTATGCAATAATAAAGAAATTTTGATGGAATCTTGGTGATAAGTTCATGAATTGTTTGAGGGAAGAATGGGATAAAATGGGGTTATAAGTTTTCTGCAGTATCATCTCGTCCCTCTATTCTAAAGTGGGAGTCACCTCCCATCCCCATGTTGTTTATGGCCAACCAATAGGTAAGATTTGTGTGGATTTGTTCTACAAACAATTGGCTGATATAGTAGTCCCTTCACTTGAATCCAAAGTCGCCACCTTGAAGGTTAGAGTACAGAATTTGCTGGAAGATTCCAAGTATCAGAGATCCTGGTTCGACCACATGGCTATAGTTTTTAGCTATCACTTTCCTGATGTTATGGCATCCGTGGAAGAATTTCCAATAAACCGTAAAGGTGATGTGCAAGACATGGATATGGGTAGAAGTACCTGTGATGGGGATGAAACAGAGGAGCATGATGATGTGGAACCATTTTATCGTTACTATATGTGAAAGTGATGTATTAGTTCTAAAACCTTGAAATATGTATCACTCTATTATTTTGATTAACTTAGACTCTGGTAAACTGACTCACTTTTTAGAAGTTAATTCAGTCGATGATAATGATTGAATTAATTAATTATAATGATTTTTTTAAGTTACATAAAAAATGGGAAATGAACGGTTTTGATGTGTAAAATTACACTACAAACACAGAATTATCTCTAACACATGTAGAAGCACTTCAATATAGTTTATCACCATGTATGAAATCAAAATTATATGACACATATTGGGGGGGAATTGTGCGATTCGGTGGTATGGAGATAGGACTAATAAATTTTTGGGCCATATTGCAATTCTTGGTAAACTTGAGAAAACAATCAATGTTGATTTTTGACTATATTCCATACACACAATGCGGGCGAAAATGTATGGTAATGATCATATTGTATTGAATTGTAATTTTGTGCTGCTAATTTTTAATTTCGACGATTCTAAGATTCTTGGAGGGACTAAAGTGCAAAAAGTAAAAAACAGTTTACTCTTACCTCAAAATACAAAGCCGCTTGAGCCAGATAGCTCTCAAAACTACCAGATGTAATTCCATATTACACCTGTGAGGAAATGAACAGGTTGGGGTCCTAAAGTAACGTCCAAAGATCTTCGGATTCCACATTGTCTTTTTCAAGAAAACCATTACCGGTTACCTTAAAACATGTACTGGGGATTTTGAAGAATTTACCACTAGGGCACGAATATTTTATAATTCACATTTAAGGATAGAATATTATATTTGGTATTTTTTATAGTAAAAGAAAATATCGGTGACGTAATCCAATTTGGAGGACCTAATTGCAAGAAACGATGATCAACAAGTTCTAAAGTCCTAATAACTGTGACGTTCCAATTATTAAACTTGAAGAACCTGGTCGTACATGGGTTGCGACAAATCCCTTATTGTCAATATAGTCAATAAGGAGGTGTGGCTAGCGTTAGAGTTTTTGAGCCAATCTACCATCCTAGGGTCGGATTCCTCTCAACCGACCACCAATTCGACAATGTTGGTGAGACATTGGATAGCGTGGTCGATTGGTCCGTATCTTTGATGGGTAATAGAAATGAGCAATCTAGTGAGAATGATCAGGAAGATGACGATAATGAATTGGGCGATGATGATGTGGAGATTCATATTCTCACTGATGTTGAGGTATATTATTGTTATACCTTCAATATCATTTTCAAAAAACAGAATCACACGTGAGAATAACCAAAAAATATTAATAATGAATTCTTGGAACAGGGTAAAGAGAGTACATCTTCCAGAAGTTTATCCCACTCAAGCACAAATTATAGAGCGTCATTGTGACTAAAATTCGTCCAGAAACCACCAAAACAGTTCTTTTATTATACCATACCCAATTCATTTTTATTCACTACCTTAAATTTTTTTACTAACTTATACCTCCATTGGTTGTAACTTCTCCCCTCGACCCCCAGATTCATAACAAGCCGAACTTGAAGGATTTCCCAATGATGGAGAGATTCATCATCGATTGCAATGTGGCTATCAAGGAAATGATAAAGAATAATGAATGTATTTTCTTCTCATTTTTCCATCCGTCAACCTTTGTAGTCAAGTAGATGAATGGAGTTGGCATAGATATACTGGTCGAATTCAGTAACAAGCTCGAAAACTGCAACTCAATGACCTGGATCAGCAATGCACAAATGGAGCTGTGGATTGATGAATATGTTTTCACCAATAGAAACCTCTCGTCGTGATCCCTGAATCGCGTCCGACCTGCAAAACAATACCCCCGGTGTCCGGGGGGTAAACACTCTGATGCTTAAGTTAGTATAAGCAATATATTGAGAGTGTATTGAATGAATAAAGGTTTACCAGACCTGTGTATTTATAGGGGAAGAGAACCCGATCTCTAGAGGGATTCGAACTCCTTTCCTTATTTGATATGTATAGTAATTCGAGTATAATTGGTATACACGAGTTAGTTTCCTTGTAGGAATCAATAATATCCTTAATTAGGATTGGATCACGTGTCCTTTTATGGGCCTCGAGTTGGACTTTAGACGATACCCTAAGCTCGAAGCTCGCGGGCCTCGAAGAGTCGTGGCCCAGGT
>JAULKK010011156.1:0-10217 GCA_032355705.1 Rubia peregrina
CTAATAAAATAAAAATGTTAGAATTAGCCTATCAAATGGGATATGAACCCATAGAAGAAAAATATGATGAAACAGAATATGTTTACATCATAGAAATAGAAGAACCAGGAACAGATCCTAGTTCTAGTGAAGAATTAAAATCAGATAACTCTGATTCAATCTAGGAACAACCTAGAAGTGCAAATCTAGAATAAAACTAGAAACTTGGCTTAAAAAATAAATAGCAAAACATGAAAACACTATTTGGGCTAGTTTGGGAAATTAAAACTATTTCAATACTATAATTGGAATTCACCCGCAAAATGAACCGTAATCCGTAGCTCGTGAGTTAAGTAGGTTATTATTTGAATTTGTAGTAGAGGGGGACTAAGTGTGTCTCCTTTTGAAATTGACAAGGCATGGTTTAAATGAGTAACGGTTTAAATGGGTAATTAAAAAATGAATCAATTGAGTTGGGTTTGCGGGTTGACCACGGATCGGTAAAATGGACAAAAGTCATGGTGGATTTACCCACACGAGTCGGTATATAAACCTATAAGAATCGATATATGGGTTGACGCACACAAGTTTATTCATATGCGTTTGTATATAAATTCATGTGAGTCAATATTAGGTTGAATAACACGATTTTGATTTGGTATATAAACTAGGGATGAAAATGGAGCGGGCGGGCGGGTACGGATTATGGTACCTCCATACCCATGTCCACCTAAAATTTTCATATCCATGCCCGCCCCATCACTCATGGTGGATACAATGCTAAAATGCACCTCGCCCCATTGGGTATTATCTAAAATCCACCCCGCCCCATCACTCACTTGAGATTTCATACCCACATCAAATTCATTTTACTCACCCCATTTATATCTAAAAAAACCTAAATTTTAAAATTAATATTTTAATATTAAAAGTTTAATAATATTTACATGAAAATATTGTAAGTAAAACATGTGCATTATGGATAAATAATAATTTGTTATATAATATATTGTTGCGTACATAGTGGGTTTAGTGGGGTGGGTGGGTATGAACTAATATCCATGTCCGACCCACTACCCATGTCAGGTATCGATTTTTATATCCATATCCGCTTCACCCCCACAAAAATTACATCCATACCCGCTCCATTGGGGCGGATGCGAGGCAGACCTCCACCAAAACCCGACCCACTTCCATCTCTAATATAAACTCATACGGTTTAATATATAGGTTGAAACTGGCGGATTTGCCCTCATAAGTTGGTATATAAACCCATATGTGTTTATCTATGAGTTGAAATCCGCGTGTGAGATTACTCATATGAGTTGGTATATAAACTCATATGAATCAATATATGGGTTGATACCCGCGAGTTTATCTATATGGGTTGGTATATAAACTCATATGAGTTAATATTAAGTTGAAACTCCTGTTTTACCAATATGAGTTGAAACACACAGATTTACCCATATGAGTTGGTATATAAACTCATATGGGTCAATCTATGCGTTGAAATTCGCAAGTTGAGTAGTATTTTACCATCGGGTAGCATGATTTTCGAGCTGCACGATTTTCATGAACCCGACCAATTATTTATCGGGCGAACGACTTCAGGGGACCCTAAACTTCCTCCATCGTTCACCTTTTGCCCATTTTATTTTTTGAATACTTTTGTCCCCTCAACTAACAAAACTTTTGAATCGTGACCTTCTGTCGGGTCAAACCGTTAACTTTGAAGTTTTGACCGTTAACTGCTGAATTTTTAATAAATTGAGGGTAAAAATGACTTTTCATCTTTTTATTTAAAAAAGCATCCATCTCCATCATTTTTTTACAAATCCAATCCCTATCCTTTTTATTTATGAATTCAGCCCCCTCCATCATCTTTTATTACAATCCAATCCCTCTCTTCTTATTTACAATCTGGCCCGAACCTTTTTATTTGCAATTCAGCCCACCCTCTTCTTCCACTTCCATCGACGGAAGCTGAAACCTCAATGGCGACGATGAAAATTTGCCGCCGTTGATCTTCCCACCCCCGGTTATCTGCACCACCTTCCTAGCCAAACCCTCACCACTTGCCACCTCGACTTCCATTGATGGAGGCTTCCCTATATGAATTCCCGCCGTCGATCTTCCCACCCCCGGTCATCCTTACCACCGTTCTAGCCAAGCCCTTGCCACTCACAACCTTGACTTCCATCGACGAAGGCTTCTCTATACGAATTCTCATCGTCGATCTTCCCACCCCTGGTCACCTGCACCACCGTCCCAGCCAAACCCTAGCCACTCGCCACCTCGAATTTGCCTCAAAGAAACCAACAACCATTCGTCCCGCCTCGAGCCCACCATCGTCCCACCCCATCTTTCACCGGCGTAGACTGATTTAGGGTTTGTCGGCAAAGAGCCCACCACTGTCCTAGTCGTTTGTCCCACTACCTCTTGTTGACATCCTCCACGCCACCATTACACACATTTATTCCGCCATCAAGATTTCAACATTGACCTTCGCCGATGTGTCCTCGGTACACCGGAGAAGATGACAGTGTAAGAAAAAGAACTTGAAAACATAAAAGAAAAAAATAAAGGGAAAAATAAAATAAAATGGAGAAACTGAAAATGAAAAAAAGAAAAGGAAAATGGATAATGACTATTTTGCTCTTAAAATTAAGGATTTTGATTGAAGGTAAAGGTTTAACCGGATGGAAGGGTCACGACTAAACAGTTTTGCTAGTTGAGAGGCCAAAAATATTCAAAAAAATGAAGAGGGGCGACAGGTGAATGATGGAGGAAGTTCAGGAGCCCCTGAAGTTGTTCGCCGTTATTTATCCATTATAAAACTATTCAAAATGTGTCATGCCTTTAAGATTCAGTCGATTCCTTCTGAATAAAGACAGTGATCATGAGTAAATACATGCAATCTTTTTACCTCCTTGATTCCTAGAACAAGCCCCTAGATTGATTCCGTTAAAAAAAACTCCGATGTTTAAGGTTTTACCTTGTTTCACCATACGTCTATCTCTAGTTTTGTGAGCATATCTTTTTTCCTTACTAGTGTTTGCCCCATTTATAGACTTCTCCGACGAAGTCATGGGTGGTCTGCGCTCCTCCACTCACGGTAGACTTAGTTCATGTTTCTCGAATCATGATGGTCGTGACCATCGTGGTGACCGAGCAAACCACATCCTTGTCACATGCTTCCACGTGTGAATGAGGGTTGACTTGGCCCTTATATTGTTTCGCTGCTAGATCTACTAAATGGGCTCGATATTTGAATTATACTCCCTCTGTCATATTTTAAAGTTATGAATTACTTTTTACACAAAATTTAAAACAAGTCTATGTGTCATATTTTTAATGAGTGATAACAATATGCCCACATAAATCAAATGAAATGAAGAGTTGTGATCACATATTTATGGTTAAATGTAGAAAAATAAAAAAAAAATAAGAAAAGTATTAATGAGACGGACAAATAAGGAAAGTTGAAAGTTATTAGTGGGACGGAGGGTGTGTATACTAAAATATTTTTTTTAACTGCCCTTATTACCCATTTCCCATTTCCCATTTCCCATTTGCGCATTTGCAATCCCTAGAGTTCGAGAATTGCCATTAGGCTTAAATGATCTTTTTGATTATTGGGGATAGCGTTCTAGAAGAATTATAATCTCTTCGACTATTCGTTCTTTCTTTTATGACACACTTGACTTAACAATTACATTTTAATTTAATCACAATATTTTTAAATAATATTTTTAAATTTTAAATTTAATTCATTTAACAGGGAAAAATAATAATTTAAGCATTACTATTTGAATGAAAACATTTACTTTAAGTGAAATAATGTCGGCTTTGATAAAAAATAAAAAATAATGTCAGCTTGTAATAATAAAATCTCAAAAAATACAGCACTAAATACAAAATTAAATACACCAATAATAATAGAGTTTTTGTTCGTTGTTATTAAGGTGCTCCTTGTGTTGCTGTTAGTTTTGAATTTTTAAATTTGTTCAATCATTATGCTCACTAAAATATGATTACATTATGATCTTTGATTTTGATCGTCCTTTTACTCCATTAATTTTGCAGTCCAGATTCTATGTATCCAGCGTGACACATCTATTACATTCGTACATATGATATGAGATATATACCAATATAACTCCGTATAAGCCTAAAATAATTTTTAATACAAAAATAACCCTAACTATTTTACATAAGTATAAATATAACCCCAAAAACTATATTCCGGCATTGAACGATCATTTCCATCCATTGACTAAAGCAAAAATTTAAAAGACAAAATGTCCTCTGCCCACCAGCACCAGACCACCCCGCCGCTGCTCCACCACCACCGACCCACCACCAGTCCACGACCTCCTGGCCACCACCAGCCACCCTCTTGTGCCATCACTACCACCATCTCTCACCACCACTACCCCGGGCTCAGGTCTCCGTTATTCCGCCCCGCCGCTGGAGCTCGAGGAGACACCACCGCAGCCCGACCAAACACCCCTCCAACTAAATCAGCGGCGCTTGCCAAATTTGAAACAGTATTATTACAGCACCGACAAACGACTGCCCTACGCTGATCTGAAATAGTACTATCAGAACTCGCAACACGACTGCCCTCTACCGATCCTTAACTTGCTCGGGCAGCTGGGCTCAGCTCTGTAGCGCACTCGATCGAATCGCACACGCCCGACCAGCCACTCGTCTGTTTTCAACTCGCTCGTCTTCTCCAGCAAAGGAACATGCGCCACCGGCGACTGCGGCTCTAACCAAATTGAATGCAACAGCACCAGCGCCAACCCTCCCGCAACGCTAGCCGAATTCATGATTGGCTCGGCAGCGAGTACGTAAAGGGTTCGGGTTAGACTTTTACGACGTAAGCCTTGTGGACAGGTACAATTTACCGATGATGGTGAAGGCGAGTAGCAAGTCGAGCGTGCAATTTGGTGGCGATTTGCAGAAAGGCGAGTGGTGGCAAATTGGTGGTTACGTTAACCCTAGATATAAGGTAGTGACCAACAAAGAATAAGATATTGACAGTTTTTCAATTTTTTTAAAACATACGCTGATCAGGGGTAAAATTGTCTTTTTAGCATAATCCGGCCTCAAACTGCTAGAAAGGGATGTGTTTGCACATACACTAACTATTTAGAATTTATTTGCATTTTAAATTATCACAAAGTTATATTTACACTTATGTGAGTTATGTAGGGTTATATATTCATTTTTCTCTATTATATGCATTGTAGTTTAGACTTGGAGTACAAGTGTTGATATTTTAGACTTCTGAACAAACGAGTTGAGTAATTTTCTACTACTCCCTCCCTGTGTCTTATTTCAAACTACTATTTTACTATTCATTTAGTTAAAAAAAATCAATTTAACCATAAAATTGAATTAATGTAGAAGTATAAATACTATTAAGTGATATCTTTTTAAATTCGATATAACATATAATTTCAAAATATAAACTTTTTACCAGTTTTAATTATTTTTAATGAAAGATATTTAAGATCAAATATTTTTGAAATTAGCTGCTGAAAGTCACAGGAGACAGAGGGAGTGTATAACTTGTCTGCTACAATTAAGATACTAGAAGGAATAAGAAAAAAATCAACATCCACCACATTTATTTACCTTCATTTATTTTTACCGTTAAAATACATTTTAATCGACGATGTTACAAGCCTACAACAATTTACAATGATTATAAAACGACATCATGTGAAACGCATTTATTTGGATGAACATCAACAGAGTTAATTCCTAACACGATCCTATTTTGAGCTGAATTCCCTAATGCTACAATTTTAAGTCGGCATTTCAAATTCCACCTCTATATAGAAATGTTGGGCAATTATTTATCATTTTAAAAGTTTTTGATATTATTTGCCATTTCAAATTCCACCTTGATATTGAACTTTAATCTTCTTTATAGCAAATCAAGTCGAATCAGCTAAAATATGTGTTTGAAATGTTAACTCTTAAATAACATTGAAACACAAATGTAAGTGAAGAAAAACTATTTGAACTGCAAGATACGAGTGCATTATAGATTATGGATACAAGATACTCCCTTTGTCCGCTGCACACTTTTGGTCAATTTTCTCAGAACACATTTGACCATAAATTTTAACTAGTATATAGATACAAATATTATTATGTGAGATATCATTGGATTCCCTGCATGATGTATTTTCTATACATCAAATTTTAATACACCATTATTATACATAAATAAAATTATCGTTGGTCAAACATAGTATGTGAAAGTTGATAAAAAAGTGTGCAGCTTGAACTGGAACGGAGGGAGTGCTAATTATTTATTATAAAATTTTAAAATAGTATTCAATCTGTTCTATTTCAATCTGCATACTTTAACTTTTTAATAGTTGACTTGAATTTTTTAACTCTTAGTATCGTTTGTTAATGGTATTTTCTTTCTTTTTTTGAGATGAAACCCATATTAATGGGGGTATATTAGGGACCCCAATCCTCAAAGAAAAATGAAATTGAGTTTTACAAAGTGTTTCCAATATGATCTTGAGAACTTTGTACAAAGAGAAAGCAAAAGGCAACCCGAATTCCCTCGGAAAAACACCACTTATAGAAATTTTGGAGGTGATTCACTCTACCGCATCTCCACCCCCTGTGTTAATGTGGAAAAGAAGGTCAGACCTCCAAAAAAAGCATAAGCAGGAAAAATAATAGGTTTGACAAAAGATTGAATTTCGAGAGATTTTGAATCCTCTCGGCTGATTCAAAAGTTTTGCTGCCGAAGGAGAGAACCCTAGCTGCATCCGCTTCTTTGTCCACTGAAATCACCTTTTCCTTTGTTTCATGTCTTTTGTAAGCTGAGAGAAAAATTCTAACATCAGTAGTATCCATTCTAAAAAACTCTAATGGCTGGAAGATGAATTTTGTCCAGATGTATCAAGCCTTGTGTTCTCTGATCTAAGTCCAGGAAACCTAAGTCTTTTGGTGGGGATTTCATAGCTAGTTTCCGAAGCCTATCTGCGACTAGATTTCCTTCTCGAAGTGTATGTGTGATTTGTATGTTATGAAGCATAACACTAAGATTATACCAATACCACATTTATTGCTGTTTTTGTGCCATGATGCATCTACATTCACCTTGAAACCATTTTCAGGTTTTAATCATTTAACACACCTTATGTTTGGTCTAGGTGGAGGTCTCGGATTATGTAACAATCCGTGTTGTATCCATATGAGATCAGACTGGTTTCTTGAGGCATATGGTTTGGCATGTAATGACAAGAAGAAATCCTTTTTGATACATTGAGTTATTTGAGTGATCTTTTGTTTAATATCATCAAATATGTATCTATTTCTTGCTTTCCAAAGGTGCCAACAAATGAAAGATGGAGTTAAGATGATTAGAGCCATATGTATCTTGGTATTACCAGTTAAAGTCCAACAGTGTGATAATCTATCAAAAGTAGAATCAAACTGTAATGATCTAATACCAAGTATAGCATCATAGAGTTTCCATATCTCTATTGCTAAAATGCAAGAGTTAAACCAATGAGATAATTCACCCAAGTTCAAACAATATGGGCATTTTGATGCTAGACTGATATTTGAGAAAATTATAATGTTATCAAAAGGCAGCAGAGCATTTGCAAGTTTCCACATAAAAAGTAACACTTTTTTAGGAAGCCTCTTATACCGTATCCTACTGAGTATTCTCATAGGTCGTTTTTGTGGCTAACCAGTTCATAAGCAGTCTTGAATGTAAAATCTCCATTTAGAGCAAGTTTCCAGATGAGTCTGTCTTGTTTGTGCATTGTGATTTGATCTTCCTACAGAAATTGAAAAATAGGATCAGGTAGAGTTTGCATCAGGGCTAAATAGTAAGGCTTGTTCGAATGAATTGAGATATTGTTAAGTCAAGAGGGATGGTATCTGGATTTGCAACATTGTGGTCCTGAAACCTGTCCAATTTGAAGTTAAGAAATTAGTAGATCCAATCCCATGAACCACTCTTGTGTTGGATTCAGCTATTCCATTCAACTCTTTGATTTGATTCTAATTTTGTGATTTTCTCAAATAAAATGGAATGGACCAAAGAAATTGAGCTCAGGGAGCTTGTCCTAGCTGAAACTTCCACCGGAGTTTCAGAGAGTTGGCTTTTATGATGTCCTTTGAGTTTCTAAGTCCTATTCCATTCTGATTTAAAGGGAAACACATATTAGTTACGCTTTTCCAAATATTTTTGTCCCTGTTATCAGACTGGCCCCAAAATAATCTGTTCACCTTTTAAAATTTAGAAATGATTATGTTTGGGGGTTTCATCACAGCCCAAAGATGCTTTGGAATTGAGAACATCACTGATTTTATCAAAGTTAACCTACCATCAACACTAAACCATTTGTTTTTCCATGAGTTCAATTTTCTATCATAAAGTTCTAACAAAGGCTGGAAGTGAAGTGATGTTGTTCTACTTGTGTATATAGGACATCCAAGATAAGTAAAAGGAAATTGTCCTTTTTGAACTCCCAATATGTGCCTAATCATGTCTCATGTCCTAAGGAGGCATGTCTGTTAATGTAATAATCAGTTTTATCAAAATTTATTTTTTTTTCTACTAGTTAATTGAAAGATTTCCAGGAAAGCTTTCAATCTTATAACTGTTTGCTAAGTGACATGGAAATTTTTTTGTCATCTGCATAGCTAATATGAGAGATAGACATAGCAGATGCATGTAGCTTGAAGTACCTCATTTTGTTGTTCTCAAAACAGGAATGAACACTTCTAGAAAACACTTCAGAAAAAATATTAAAAGAAGAGGAGAAATAGGGTCTCCCTGTTTAATCCCTCTTGTTGCTTTGAAGAAACCTACTAGTTTGGAGTTAATGATCACAGAAAACAAGTTGATAACCGATTAGATATAATGAGGTTAGTAATTTTTTTAGAAAAACCAAACCTGATTAAGCCAGATTTTAAGAAAGATCATTTTACTCCATCAAAAACCTTAGCCAAATCAAATTTGAGAATACAGTTAGGAGCCCCAACTTGTTATTTATAAATCTTGTCATCTCTTTTAGGTAAATGACATTGTCAGCCATTTCTTTACCTTTTAAGAAAGCTGCCTGATTTTTTGATATTATGGCAGACATGAAATAAGAAATTCTCTGAACTAATAGTTTAGAGAAGATCTTGTTGGTAAAATTAGAAAGTAAGATTGGTCTGTAATCAGAAAAGAGATGGAGATCTCTTTCTTGGAAATTAAGCATATCCTAGTGCTTCATATTCCAGGTGGTATGGGTTTCCATTCCTAAAGTCTAGGGTAGCATCAAGGAGGTCCTGACCAATTATATCCCAGTTATTCCTAAAAAATCTGATGTGTAACCATCTGGGCCAGGGGAACCATTGTGATTCAAGGAAAACACAATGGATTTAAGCTCAATTAAAGATGGAGGGTAGGTTAGTCTCTGGTTGTCCCAAGGGGTCATGATGCAAGGAATTTGACTCATAAAATGTGAAACATAGCATTCAGATTGTGGGTTATTTTCATCAGACAAGAGTGTCTGATAAAAATGTATTGCTTCAGATTCAATTTCATATGGATTCTCAGTCCAAAATTCCAAATCCCATCAGATTTTATGATTTTAGCAATATTTTGCCTAGCTCTTTTCTGTTTAACAGATGCATGAAAATACTTACCATTTTCACTATTAAAATACATAATTTAAGATGTTAAAATTATAATGTCACCACTGAATAGTGAAAAAAAAAGAAGTATGACAATTGTAGAGGAACCGAGGGACCGCTTAAAGTACAGATTGAAATAGGACAGAGGGAGTACCAATGATTTAATATAAAAATTATTTTTGTGGTTGACAATGGATCATTATTGAAAATCAATCATTCCAAGATGCTGAGAAAAACGCTCAGCGGCGATTACTATGAGTGAAATTGACATCCAACCCAACTAGCCTCTAGCAATAACTAATATATTGCAAGGATATCTAAATTACATGTCAACCAGACTGATCGTTTGTACTATCACAAATCAGAGATCCAATAAAAAAACTGTAACATCGCCCTCGGGGATATTAACTGCTTCCCGCGAAATCATGACCACTTGGCAGAAAGGAGTGTATCACACATCAATATCACTGTGCCAAACATGGATCTTCTAAAATTGTAATACCACTTGATCCAACCACGATCTATGTTGCCCAAACTCTAAACACCTTGAG
>JAULKK010011167.1:0-10217 GCA_032355705.1 Rubia peregrina
GTTGAGAAAAAAATTAGGTGTTTTTTAATTTTCTGAAACCTATTGAGTAATATGAGGAACACTAAATGTAATTCCATGAACACATGAAGCAACATGATAATGTTCTGATGATCAATTCCCCAAGGTCAGAAATTTTGTTATATGCAATTTGTCGGGAAAATTTAGATTTTTTTAAAACTGTTCTGAAACATATGAGGTAATATGATGACTACTGGATGTAAGTGCATGTACACATGAAGTAATGTGATAATATTCTGATAGACACGTCTCCAAGTTCTAAAATTTGGCTACGTCTCCAAGTTCTAAAATTTGGCTATCTGCAAATATTTTTGGGAAAATGAAGGTATTTTATAATTTTCTGGAAAATATGAGGTAATATGATGAACATTTGATGTAACGGCTAAACACATGAAGTAACGTGATAATATTCTGATGGACAATCCCCCCAAGTTCTAAAATTTGGCTATATGCAATTTGTTGGAATAATGTAAGTGTTTCTTAATTTTCTGAAACGTATGAAATAACATAGTAAATAAATTATGTAACTGAATAGACACATGAAGTAAAAGATTTTTGTTAGATGATTCTTCAATATCTAATTAGATGGATTTTTTCTCAATATTTTGGTGTTCAAATATTTTCTTAAATTTCTGAAGTAATATATTAAATACATAATCTTACCTGATAAACATATGAAGTAAATAAATAAAGTGTATAAAATTGATATATTAAAAAATCTTTGTGCATTCATTGAAAAAAATTTAGGTGTTTTTAAATTTTCTGAAACGTATGAAGTAACATCGTAAACAAGTTATGTAACTGCATTAACACATGAAATAAAAATATTGAACTTTGTTAGATGATTCTTCAATAGCTAGAATTCAACTGCATACATTTTATTAAGAATATTTTTATGCTTTAAATTAAACTTTAGCACAAGAAGGTTATGTTAAATACATTATGTATCTCAATAAATAAATGATCTATTGTGCTGAATGTCTGGAATTTAATTGCTAATATTTGTCATCAAAATATTTTGATACTGTACCTCTCTATACATATTTATCAGTGACTAAAAAAACTGTTTGTGAAAGCCTAACTAAATTGTATAATACATGAACTAACCAATATAATAGTTGATGTAGTGAGTTACTGAAAGGATACATATTTGCAGAATAAGATTTCGTCACCAATTTAAGCGACCTATCAAAAGTTGATGTCACAGATTGGTTCACAGGTTTGAGAGAGAAAAAATATCAGAGTTTCATGATTTATACCGTAAACATTCAAATGCATTGGGATTTGGGGTGTGATGTTCAACACAAAGAGGTAAAAAAGATGGAACCATCCTAGAGAAGTTTTTTATCTGCTCGTGTCAGGAAAACACAAAAGTGAAGAATAAAATACCAGACACATCTTCCATCAACAATATCATTGAAGAAGGCACTGAGAAGAAAAGAAGAAAAATAAGGGAAAATGTGATTACGAGAATATGATGTAAAGATGGAATTCGGGTTAAATTTATCAATGAAGCCTATGAAGTTTTGCATCATTTGACCTCTCACAATCGTCCTTTCACTCGAGTCAAATGGCAGTATTTGCAGATAAGTGAAAGGAGAATTACAGAGGATAACGAGAAAGCTATAGAAGGAATAGAAGGCGAGGGATTAAAACCTATCCATGGATTCAAGCTTATGGCTTTTGAAACTGGTAGTATTCGGAATTTAAGACACACGATTAAGCATCATCTTAACTACGTGAACAGATTGTGCATGAAGGAGATCGAAGGAGGCGATGCTCAACAAGTAATTGAAAGACTATCACAAATGAGTACCGAAGAGGAAGATTTCTTCTTCAGAGTTAAATTGAATGATAATGGTAAGCTAACAACATTTTTTTGGAGGGATTCAATGATGAAGGAAGACTACTCCATCTACGACGATCTAATGGTATTTGACACAACATACATGTATGGTTTAGATTTTTGTATAATACATTTAAATGCATTAAGTAAAGACATAAACACATAAAGTAGTATGATATACGCACGATTTAACTTCATGAACACATAAAGTAAAAATGATATAATTCTGCTTGATAATTCACCAAGATCTATATGTATTTGGTTGAGAAAAATTAGGTATTTTAAAATTTGTTGAAACGTACGAAGTAACATATTAAATAAATGGTGTAACTGCAGTAACACATGAAGTAACATGATCTAATTTTGTTAAATGATTCGTCAACATACAGGATCAACAAATACAACTTGATTTGTGCTCTAATAGTCGGAATGAACAACCACGACAATATAGTGATGTTCGGATGTGCTTTCATTGCCGGCGAGAAAGTTTAAACTTTCGAATGGGTTCTTGATGTTTTCAAAAAAATCAATGGGTGGTAAAGAGCCAGTAACAATATTTACTGGCCATGATCCAGCCATGGCCAAAGCAATAAAAAAAAGGTGACCATTCTTAAATTTGATTGATTTGGACTATTTTGGGTTGATATGTTTATATACCTATCTTTAGTCTTTAGTTCATTAGTTCTTGTGTTTACAAAATGGTTATTTTTTTTCTCAAAAAGAACATCTTATGTATAATTTCAGTATTCTTTCTAAAAAAGAACACATGATTATTGAGAAAAAAAACATCAACACAATTACATTCCACGTTTATGTCTTTAGTTTATGTTTAGTTTGATTTAGATCATATGTTAGTATATGAACTTGTCCTGAATAAAATTATTCATGAAATTTTACAGGTTTTCACAAACATGAAGCATAGATTGTGCCAATGGCACATTACACAAAATTCCATCAGCCATTTTGGTGAATTTAAAAAGGATGGTTCCTTCTAGGAAGCATTTGAGCATTGTTTGAATTACTGTAAAAAAAAAGAAGAAGATAAATTTGAAATTACATTGAACAATATGATCAAGAATTTTCACCTTCAAGACAAGGAATGGTTTCAAGAGGATTTATTCTATTAGAGATAAGTGGGGCCCTGCATTAAGCAAATAATTGTTCTCCACGTGAACTCTTTCATCACAATGAAGTGAGAGCACAAACAAAGGTTTGTCATTTAGCACCAGTAAAATGACCACACTCCACAGGTTCTTAACCATCTTCAATGAGACTATTGATCACTGGAGATCAAAGAAAAATTAATGCTCAAAATTAGTGCCAAAGTCAGCTATACATGGATCAAAACTACTCAAACATGTAGCTCAAAAGTATACATTGTCAGTGTACTATAAATTTGAGAAGGAATACAAAATTGCACAAACAACCAAAGAATCTGAAGTTTTCCCCCTAGGCTCGGCAACAAAGTATGAAGTAAGTCCAAAAGAAGATGATACAAAAGTTGAAACTGTGACCTTCACACAATAAAGTGGAATGGTGAAAATAAACTACTCTTGATTTTTTTTTGAAGAAAAGGTATATACTGACGAAATATAATATACATTTTATCTCTTATACTAATATCTTTAGTTCTTCTGGTTAGATCATTAGCTCTTGGTTCACACACATATATTTTTTAAGCATGTTTCAAAGCAAGTTTATGATATTACATCTTATATATATCATTAGTTCTTCATTTGCACTTTTAAATTTAAAATGAAAGACATGTTGTGCTTAAGAGATTTAGTTCGGATGCTTATCTTATTAACTTGTATAGATGCATGGTTATCTTTTTATGCAAGGAATGCTCTGCTTTCACTGTATCTGAATATTGCACATCAACTCAATCAGTGAAAAACCGTCACAATACATTTTGAATCGATGGACAAAGCTGGCTAAAATACAGTATGGGACAAATTGAAAGCGGCACAAGAAACTCAAGAACTGGACAAAATCAAAGATAAAGTTCCATGGCAACACCATATGGCAAGAAATTACTACAATCTGGTCCTAAAATGTGAAGGTGACATAGAAACGCGGAAAATTCTTGAAGAAAGCTTTAAAAAAGTTAATGTAAAGGTAGAGGAAATTCTTGTCTAAAAAACTACAAAGGAATATGAAAATTCAAGTAGCGTAGCAAAATCTTCCATCACTAAACTACCAACAATCCAAGATCCATCTCCCACAAAGACAAAAGGAAGAAGCAATAGAATTTAAGAATGGAAGCAAAGAAAGAAAACAAAGACAAAGGAGTTTGTGTTTGGTACAAACACACCAAAGCAACAAGTCTAGACCTATAAGATTCAATTTGACAAAGTATTTAAATTATTATTTTGTACAATTAGATTAAATTCAAGGACTAATCATTTAAATTTCTCTTCAAATATTTTAAATACCTGAACTATCGAGTGCAGTTTAATTAAATAAAAATATATTCAACCAAGCAACCTGTGTTTGAAACTAATGACTCAAATAGTTAAACTAAATGAAAATATACATGATCGAATGGTAGAATAAATAAATTAAAATATGAGGGTTGAAAAGTAAACCACAACATTTTTCAACTAATTAAATAAATAACCGAACTATATACCTAAACAACCAAACAATATACCTAAAGGACACGTGGCTACAAACAGAACAATAAATTAAGTAACAATAAAAAAGATAGCAAAATTGGTAAAGCAAAATTTTAACATCTCAAATATCATTACTAGAAAAATTGTTAAACTTTAAGAAGAAACTAAATCTATAAACAACAGAATTAAAGAGATAAACTTCATAACTGAATTGATACTAGAATCATCTTACAAAATTAAAAGTTTTAATCATGTTATAACAAAACAAATCCAAAGACCTAGAAAATTAAACATTCATCATTCAAATTCAACAAATCCAAATATTCAAAATCACACCATAATTCAAGTTTTGAATTACAGGTTCTTGCAAACGTGCTAAACTACTTTCTTTTGGAATTGCACATTTGTGGACGATCCTTCTAGGCCATCAAATTCACCATCTAGTAAACAAGTTAAAACTTGGGAGGCTGGTTCTATGTTATTCTCCTCCATCGGTTGAAGGCTTCATCAACCATAGCACCAAACTTTTCATTCCAAATATCTTGTGAATCTTCTAACTCCTCCTGTTGAATCTAGGTTTCCGCATTAGTCCCTACACCTGGTTGCAAGTCGCGCAATGCCTCATCCCCAACATCGCTCTTCACCTTCTCCAATCTCTCATACATATTAATAGTAACAATTTCAAAGTTACGATTTACAATCATAAGAGCCTCATCATAAGCCTTCAAAGGAAAAATATCAATAAGTTCAAATTGAAAATTAAACACTGAAAAACCTACACAAACATATTAAATACCCAAAGAAAGCATAATAAAACTAACCATAAATAGTTTATATATAATTAACCATAAACATGGCATCTATAAATTGAACTAAAATATTAAAAACCTGAATAAGAAGATTAAGCACTTTAACTAATCATACTGGAAGTCAAAAAAATCAAATAGTAAAACTAAACACCTAAACTAGCACATAAAAATAAAAAATAATAAAACTTAAACTGAATATTGAAACACATAGAGAATCATTATAAAATACAGAACTAACACAACAAATACATCAAGTAAAATTTTTAAACACTTACAATCTTAGCAACACTTTTAATCATAGAATCGGTTAGTATTCTCACTGAGATTTTGAATCTCAGCTCCTTATCATCTTCAATGACAACATCAACAACCTTTTCCTTCTCAATTCGACAAATGGGAGTTACAATTTCAGTTTGAACTGAAGGAGCTCCAATATTAGCCTAAGCCATATACCCATCTTTCACTTTTCTAGCAAAACCGATTGGGTAGCCATCTTTCACCATGATCGACCTGTCATAACCTTTTCCAGTTTCCAACAACTACACTCTCTCCCTCAACTTCGCATCAGTTCAATGCTGAACTATAGGACGAGATGTTGGCTCAAACACCCCACATACATAATCTATGCAAATACTCAATGAGAAGGATAAGGACACAAGAACTACAAGTTTGGTATGCACTATTGTTTTATACCTCCTAATCATTGAAGACATTTAATCTAAGACAAAATTACACCAATCGGGATTCTTAATCTCATCAACATTCTCAACGGCTTCAAGGATTTTCATATCTACCTTACTCTTAGATATAGGAGATAAAAAGTACGAAGAACAATAAATGACAAAATCTTTTAAACTCATCCCCGCACTCTTTAAGTTGAGGCATCCTTGTCAAAAGCAAGTGAATGGGTATATCATTTTCTGTCTCCCTATCAAACCTAGCCTTATAGCTATCCCGCAATTCCATGCCATAATTTCTTTTCTGCTCAACTTTCCTACTAGGGTTTTGGGGCAAGCACATGACATCATATACATCCCCAGCAGTAACAAAATACCTCTCTACCCCAACAAGCTAAACACAACTAGAAGGATTAAAATTACTGACTCCATGACACTATACCCGCGGGAAGTGCAATCTCCAATTTAAGCTTCAATAAGCTGCCAAAACCAATCGCCTCAACATCAGCCTTCTGTTGATCAGTGAGATATGAGCACAGATCTATGACCTTTACGTGCTGGCTTCCAGGCATAAATTTCTTAGAAATTCTGGAAAAAATACATTTAGTAAATATTCAAACTATGCACATAAATACCCAAACTAAGAGAATAAAAACATAAAGTAATCATAGATCAATTAAAAGCAGAAAGTTTAATTAATACATACCCAAACCATAATAAAATTTGAAAAAGTAACTTATTGTATAGTAAAACTAAACAATTAAACGCATAAATTAAATATGCAAGTACATGAACTATTGATACTGAAACTATATACAAAAATTTATTAAACAATAAAACAAAAAACTTAAATTAACACATCAACAATTAAAATGTATAGTTAACCAAAACACTAAAACACCAAAATCAAAGGATAAAATACTTGAACTACTAGCATTCTAAATAATTCAAGTAGTTATGCAAAAAAAATAAAATTAAAAACTGAAATATTCAAAATGAAAGTCTACACACATAAAGTAAAATCACAAATACATAAACTAATACATCATACCTAGAACCATTGGGAAGCTCAAATTCAGCAATTTGTTTAACGTTAGCCGTGTCATTTCAGTCCCATCAATAGTACTCCCTACTAAACAATGAGCAGGAAGATTCCTCTTCGACGAAGGTTCTCCAGCCACAACATCTCTGATGTCTCGCTTGCACTTTCCCGCAACCGAAGAATTTTTTACGGCCAACTTCCATCTCCAACAATATGCTTAATGGGGCTCTTCTCAGCAGACTTCTTCGCAACGGGCTCATTTGCTGCGGGCTCCTTCATTGCAGGCTCATTCGCTGCGAGCTCCTCCGTAGCAGGCTCATTCACTGCGGGCTCCTCTGCAGGAGAATTATTTGCAGCGGCTTCTTTCGCAACAAGCTTCTCGGCAGCGGGCTTCTTCGCATCCACCTTTTTCACAGCCGGCTTCTTTCCATTCCCATCAGAAACCTTTTCTTTTCCCTTTTCATCTGCAGCCACCACTGGAGAAGGCTCTTCAACAAAATCATCATCTTCAACAAAATCCTCATCAACAAGCGTAGTTCAAGCAATAGTAACCTTCTTCCTAGCCCTTTACTTTATATAAGTTTTTCTTAACCTTAACTACAAAACAAAAATACTCCCTCTATCCCTCTAATTGTGTCTTACTTCACTATTCATCAATAAAATTGATGTTTTTTGAATTGTAAAAAACTATAGATATATAAATATTGAAATTATCGTATGATATATCACTACATTCATCTTAACACGTATTTTTAAAATATATATTTTAAAATTTATTATTATACATAATTTAAAATATTAAAATTATCGATGAATAGTGTAAAACGAGGAAGTAAGAGAGAAAAATAGGGACAGAGGGAGTAGATTTTTTTCTTCTAAATACTAGATTAAAAACACAAAGTAGAATTTGAGAAAAAGTATATAACCAATGCCAGGATCAGTTTCGCTTCTCAATTTTTCAATGATAACTGTTATCCCATCACTTATGGGATGCTCAACAACATTAGTAGAACCTACAAATTAAAATAAACATAAAGTATTTTACCAAGCTTATCTTGACCCCCAATCAGATCACATCCAGCTACAATAACAAATAAAATAATAAAATATCAAAGTTAAAGAACTAAACAGTAAAAGTAAAATAAAAAGAACCGAAAATAGATAAATTTACCAAGCTTATCCTCACCCCTAGTCAGATCACATCCATCTACAATAAAAAATAAAATAATTAAATATCAAAGGTAAAGCACTAAACAGTAAAAGTAAAATAAAAAGAGACCCGGAGAGATTAAATTTACCAAGCTTATCTTCACCCCCAATTAGATCACATCCAGCTACAACAAAAAGCAAAAAAATTAAATATCAAAGGTAAATAACTAAACAGTGAAAGTAAAACAAAAAAAAAATTCAACCATTAACAGATGATCCAGCAACTCTATTTAGCTTATCCACACCAGATTTACTACCTTTTTTTGCACAATATTTTAACAATATCAACTATAGAAAAATAAAGGAAATTATCAGCAATAGATAAAACGATATATTAAAAACTAACAAAAATATGAAATAAACCATCATATTTAAATACCTTTTGTAGTAGTATTTTGCTGATTCTTTTTCCTTTTAAGAAGAGGAGCTTTAGAACCTGTATATTACAAAATCAATTAAAATAAAAAATAAACATTAAAATAAAAAAATTACAAACTAACAATATACATACCATCATTGACAATGAATTTAGACTGCAATCGACTTGATTTCCTCACCCCAAGAACATCATCTACATTAAAAAGTTCACATAAATAAAAAACTGAAACACCTAAACTAAACAGACAAATATAACTATGTATATAAATATACATAAACAAAATATAAAAAAACTAATATTAAGTAACAACCAAAGTAACTAAACTAATCACACAAATAGATAAACTAGCAGAGCCTAAACTAAAGCACAACGGAGCCTAAACTAAAAAGAAAGCATGCAAAATGAACAGAGGCTAAACTAAACCATATCTAAACGTATAAACATGCAAACTAAAAACATAATCAGGCTAACTAATCAGTTATACACTGTTTCATACTACTGAAACCACAACATTAAAAAAACAGAGTAACAACTAAAAATTTAGCAAACAAAGCAACATAAAACATAAAACAGAGAAGAATCAATAAGAATGAAAAATGCATCAAAATAATTAACAATGAAACAGAAAACCCTAACGATACAAAAATTAACAAAAAAACATTAAAAAAAACCTTGTGATTCAACAGCGGACGCCATCATCAACATTCAAGTCATCATTACCATCAATAACTTCCTTCGATTGCATCATATTTACAAAACAGCGAAACAAATAAAAAAACACAATATAAGACCAAAATAACACATGCACTCCCGGATTTAACGGCAAAATCAACAAGAAAACAACTGGAAACTTGAAGAAAGCAAAAAGGCCCAAATCTTAACTCTATCAGACCACAAAATTCAAAAAATTGAGAAAACATTACCTCTATCAGATTGGAAAATACAATCTGACGCAATGTAAGTTTCGAAATTGCAATTTTAATTGAAATCGAGCGGTTGAAATAGAATTTGACGGAGCAGTTTCGAGAGGGTTTTGGTAGTTTTTCAAACTTTGGATTCAATGACGTGAGAAATGAAACAAAAACTGAAAAATGACTAAATTATATAACTTATATACTATTGCAATTAAGGTCTTAAGTTATTAAATTTCAGAGAAGCCCCTAATCTCACCTTAAGTTTGGGTGATACGGTCTACTCAAGCCTCGAATAGAACACCTCTAAGACTAATCACCGGGATTGGTCTACTCAAGTATCTACTCACTTGACAATTAATCAGACTAAGAAATGAATGTAGATATCCCTTACATATATATGTTTTTGCATTTTATAAAAACTATAACAATTGATCAAGAGGGTATATGATTAACTAAAATGTATCAGTTTTTAACAAGAAAACAAAGAACAAGTACCATCATTAAGATGGTATGCATAAATAAATTCAACAATGTATTGCAAATTCTTTCAAAGAGCTACTACAAGCCTACATAAAAGAAGGCGAACAACTTCATAGACCCTCAAACTCTTTCCATCGTTCACCTTTGGCCCCCCATTTATTTTTTGAATACTTTTACCCATTGAACTAACAAAAATGCTGAATCGTAGCCCTTCCGTCTAGTTAA
>JAULKK010011178.1:0-10217 GCA_032355705.1 Rubia peregrina
AGAGTAGAAGGCGCCGAGCAAGAAGACGAGGGGGACGAGCATGGAGAGGAGAACCAGCCCCAGAACTCCAATCACCAGACCCTTCCATCGCCGCTTCGTCCCAGCACTTACACTTCCCGCCATCGCCGGATCTCCACCATTAATTCACAATCTCAACTCCGCTACTCACATTACCGGATCTCTTTATTCTTCATCTTTATTGAAACTTTCTTATTTTACTCCACCCTCATTCACTTTTTTCCATTCCTGCCAACCCACCCCTTTCTTTTCATTATAATCTCATTTTTACTCCACAGTAACCTTCCTACTTTATATTACCCTTTTGCATTGATTCGGTTCAGGGGAGTTTAATGGGTAAAATGATTAATTTGGGAGTTTAGTAAGTAAATTTAATAGAATAAATTACTATGTATGTATGGAATATTTACAAATCAAAAGTTTTGTGTGGGAATAAATTACCATTTACTCATATGTACTCTAAAGTAAGTCGGAACAATTTGAAAATAATCCCTAATTATATAATTTAAAATCTACTTAATTTTTAATTCTGAAAATAATCCCTATAAATATTACTATCTTATTAGTTCATTACAATTTCATACAACTTACTTCAGTGTAGAATTTAGAGAAAGTGCGATTGAAGATGATCGATCTCATGGAGTTGATTATCAACCATGCCAAAAAATGATTATTTAAGAAACTTTTTTTCCCATTTTCACGGTTCTTTGTTATTACATGCCAAAGAAATTGCTCAAAGTTCTTATGTTCTAAAGTGGACATGACAAATTGACAAGAGATTCAATAAAGTGAATTTGCAATTTGAAAATGATTAGTTTTCATTTTAATAAAAAAAAGTAATTTATTATACATATAAATGAATTTTATACATATTCTAGATGTAATTTTCACAGCTTCCTTGCTGGCTTCTTTGGCGTCTTGATGAGTGGGATAAACTTCTTGTCAAAATTCAACCTATTTGGTCGAACTAGCTCCCTTTCCTTCTTGCGCCTTTCTCCCCCAGCTTCACCTCCCCGGGTGCCTGCACTAGCCCATGTCTCCTTTCTCCTCTTGTCTGTGTTGTCTGCCCTACTGAAATTCTCCACTCTCCTTATCAGCTCGTCAATCATCCTAGAATTCGTGTACAATCCCTCAGCAACACTTCATTTTTAGGCCATTCACGAACGTGTCCATGAGGAACTGATTGCTAATTCACCTCGTCGTTGAATCTCTCCCAATACTCGACCAGCGACTCCGACGACTTCTGATCAAAAAGCGGGGAGAAGTCATCCATAAAGGGGGGAAGGGGGAGAGAGAGAGAGAGAGACCAGTCGTAGTGCTACCAAGGGCAAGGATAATAGAGTAGCATCGGGAAGAAAGACAGAAGCCAGAAATATAGAGCCATACTAAGCTTTCACGGGAGACAACTGACAGCTGGCGAAGATTAGAAAGCAGGAAGAAGTCGTCCAGAAAGGGGGGAATGGGGGTTGTCATTCACAATGAGGATCCAGGTTTACACGGCTTACCCTAAGCTGAAGATACCCCCAACCTGGGACAATACGCAGGTGAAGCAGATATGAAGGGTCACCAACATCCCCCCCCCTCTCTCTCTTCATGTTCATCATGCTCGTGGAATAGCTTTTTTGGCTTCACAACCAGCTTCTTCCTTCCTCGGCCATCGGTGTCCCTGGCTGTCTCCCTTTCTTCCATCTCCTTTAGCTTTCTCATCATTTCCCTCTGTGAGATGACTATGGTTTGTAAGACTTCAAAGTTACCCATCAACTCCTCCATTGTCTGAAGCCTGTGCCGCTCTCCTATTGGTGTCAGCGTAACTTCTTCCTCCAGGTGCGTCGCGTCCTCCATGAGCACTTGGTTGAACAGGTGTCCGGCCGGTGGTTGTCCTTCCATGGTGTGTGAGCTGCGTGGATGCTAAAGGCTAAGTGATCCTCCTTGAATCAATCCTTGGGCGATTACATCCTCCAGCCCAAAGCTCCTTCGTGACCTGTAAAACAACTTAGACGTGAGTCAGACAGGCCGGCGTATCACTGGCCTGCTCCGACGATTTTATCGGAAAGAGTCTTTCTTAGGGTTTCTTTGATAGTGTAATCTTTGAATGAGTCAAACGTGCCTCGGAAGCATGTTTGGTGGCTGACCGTTGTCCACTTGCTTGGCTCTCAACGGGCTTCTGCAATTGGGCCGAATAAGGCCTAATGAGCTATCTAGCCCAACCCTTATTAGGACCCAATATATACATGTGCATATATGTGTAAATGTATGCATTAGCAGTATATTTTGCTAAAAGCCTAAATAAAGTATCTACCACGATTATTAACTTCTTTTAAATTTATTTTGAACATTAACTATAATTTGATACTCGTACTGTATATGAACAACCTTCCCCAAATTATAATAGGTAAAACACGCACACAATGTAATGCATTAAAACACAACTCATATGGATACATTCACTATAATTTGAAATACACTTCAGAAACATCTTCGTCAAGCAAAGGAAGGTGAAATCTAATTTTTTAAAACTGGCTTGAACGTGATAGCTACTAGCTAAAGACACACAAGCCACAACCACAATGTCTATAGAGTGCTTTTCCATCTTTTTCCGAGCCCCGGGGACCAAGTAGACACACACAACAAACAATCTAGCTCACAAATTTCACTAGCTCCGAGCTATTGACTACCTTTCCTACAGTTTTTCTTCAGGGAGGGTAGTAATCAGGTAGTAAACAAATTTCAAAAGTATTTTTTTTCTACAACTGCGTAGTTTCATATAAGTTTCATCCCTCCATTTGATTCGCAGCAGTAGCTGGCTCCACAACTGGAGGTATACAATCAACTTTGTATCGTAAGACCTAATCAATCACAGAAAGGACAAAAAAACGATTATTGAGGAAAAACTAAAACTTGGTCTCGGAAAACTAACATATCCTCCCACCATCCACCAAAAATCATACCACTGCTAATGTCCTAATAACACCTCAAACAAATTGTACCTTTTTGAAAAATGCCGAGTACGAATTGTCCCAGACAAGCTTGTAGTTTCCAGCCATCACAGTGCAGAAGTTACCCTGCAAGAAACCAATTTAGTCGGAATGTCATGATAAGTTTGCATTCATAAACATGCCACGAGGAAATGAATACAGTCTTGCCTGATCAGATTCATAGCGGCGATAAGGTAAGATCAGCTACAGCACAAGCCAAAAACAGCACAAATGTTATGAGTTGAGAAGATAAGCAAATAAACATTATAACTCGAGAAGGAATAGTTGCTTTAGAGGGATTACAAAAACATCAGCCAATTAAGCAGACGTTAATAACTCACAGTTTTTTGTCCAGAATCATTAGTGTATTCAACACTGAATCCAATGTCCTGTAAAAAGTACATAGAACTAGATTATCAAATGAGTAACTACCAAAGAGCGGATTTAGAGGCTCTGTTCCCTCAAGTGAACGGAAAAAATCGCAGCAATTCTACATTTAAAGATCATGCTATTCACTTTTTTTACATAGCAATACACTGTCAATAATCAGTTAATAATTGTCATTTCTAGTGCCTAGAAGTGGTAGCTATAAAAATCATACAAACATAGTACCATCAGTGCCTTAAAGCCATAAATGAAACAGACAACAGCCATCACATCAGAACTGGTAGACAATCTTCACTCATGGCAATGGACAACTCAGTTCTGTTACTTGTTTAATTGGCCCATCAGTGCCTTACATTTTCCTTGCATCAATACCATTTATCTACACTCTTGCCTCTAATCATTAAATTGAACCAGCTGAGTAAGGCCTATACCCGTAGCACATTGCAAGAAGGAACATGAGGTCAGTGACTCAATATGTTCAGATTTTACCTGCATCATGAAATGCTTATCCTTGCATGTCCAGTTAATTTATGTATCAAGGTACATCAGCATTACTATTACGAGCAATACCTGGTGTACTAGCACACTCAAATAAGCCACATCACCCTTTCCCAACGGGTAACCATATTCTCCTCTTAAAATTATGCCCACACCCTACACAGCCACCAACAATCTTCTTCTTCCCACATCCAAATGCAGTTTTCCAAAGCCACGACAGTATGTGTGTGTCTGGTAGGGCTTATAAGTGTTTTTCTTATAAGCTAAGCACCTTTTTTATGTTTGGTAAACTCTTAAAAAACTGCTTATTTTAAAAGCAGAAGGGAAAAAACATAAGCTGATTTCTTCCTGCTTTACTTATAAGCACGGTTTCACCAAATACACCCCGTGTCACATCTTAATACCCGAAATTTTATATTTCCTTGTCTCAATGGCTTGGTTTTAAAACATGCTAAGACCCAAAATTAGAATAATGCGCATTGCGAGTGGATCACGGCTCCGATACGCTACCTATTTTATATTCAGTATATATGCATATATGCATATGCAAGACAAGTTCAAATAATCATATGTAAAGTTAGATTTATAATAAGTTCAACCAAATAGCAAATAGCGAATCATCTACCAAGTACCAACAACAACACGGGAATAATATCAAGTTTCAAGAGTCCCAAGTCTCAACAAAAAACACACTAAAAAACCAAAATGACACAAACACAACATATTAGTTCCTAAGAACTATAAGCTTAGACTTTAGACTTCAAAGTTTTTTTGAAAAAAAATCAAGTTTAAAGATCACCAAGGGAAATCTTAGATGGCCGACCGAAGAGAGTCGTTGATGAGGATGAGTGGAGAGAATCTTAGATGGGCGACTGAAAGGAAGAGAAGTAGTGGACGAGGAGAAAATAAGAAGGAAAGAGTTTCCTTTTCTATATTTTTGGTCTTTTAACTTGAATGAACTTTTAAATTAAATGATTTTTTTTATTTAAATGGGTTTTTAACAGCCCAGCGCATCAAAGCCATGATGCAGCCGCATCGGATGCAAAGCGCATCGCATCCGACGCGGCCGCATCATGGAAAACTAAGGCAACAAGATAACTAATACAGGGAGGCAGCGCATCAGAGCGCATTGCACATTATGTGGGCACATCAAAGCATATTTTAAAACCAAGACCGTAACGCCTAGATCCTGCAAAGGCTCTGATACCTAAGTCAGTATTTCCCTTTCCTTGATATAATCAATCTAATTTCTAGTTGTTGCTTACCTTGATATCTTAAGCTCATCTGCATTTATAGGACTCTTGGGCCGCCATTATTGGAGTGACATTTGGCACAAGGATCATGTTGGTCATGGTTGCACAACCTTCCCCTGCATATGTTATGCAGGCCACGATCTTTTGGTCATGACGGTCACGTACGTGACCATCCTGGTAGCTCCCTGATTATCCTTCGCACAAATAATGTTGGCCCCGATCTCTTTGTTGTGACTGGTGTGGTGGCTACATGGAATGTATTTCTTGGTTTATTTTTTCTCTTCCTCCTAGAAACATTTCGCCAGCTTTGCTTGTCTAGCTTCTGTGCGGACTGGGCCTGATATTTGGGCCATATATAAACCATTAGTCCCCACGCTATGAAACCAATGACGGGTAAGTACGGAGATGTGTTGTGTTAATAACTAGGACGAATAGGCCAATAATTTTATTATCTTGGAGCGAAATAAAGCCTGGGTTTGATCGTCCTATTTGATGAATACACACTGCTAGCCTTGAGTACTTAATGGATAGTTAATAGGACATCATAGGGGTTTTGAATGCCGATGAAGTATGTCACATCTTGGAGTATATGTCTAGTGTTAATTTAATGTGGGGTGAGTTATTGAGGATATTTCTATCTAAGCAATAAAATCATTGTGGTGGGCCCTTTTTTAAAAAACTATTTTTTCGTTGAAATGCTAACTGTTTCAAACAATTTTGAATAGGGTGAATGACTTGATTGATTTGATCGGTGCATCATTTGAGTGTCTCAAAAATAGGGATTAGGTTTTTCATCTATGAATAGATCTTGATGGAAACTTTCCTTTCTATTTATCCTTCATTGCATTTTCTTCGAGTATCAAAAGTTACCTAATTTCCTGACAGATTTGGGCTACTCTTCTTGGCTTCAATTTCTTGAATTGTTACTTTTTCCATTATCCCAAGTAAGCACTCTATTTATTCTATTTATGTAATCATAAGTATGAGGTTTCCAAGTATTGGTATTTCTGATAGTGTTACCAGAAATGTCCATAGCTTAATGATAACAATGACTGGTGCTGATCGATTTGAAAGTTAGTTGTATGTGAGTGTTTTTGTAGTCCGAATTCCATATTGGTGATAATGATTTTCATAATATTAAGGGTAGTATGGCAGAGTCTGGTGACGGAGATGTGGACGACCAGTTAACCAGGGTCAGACCATGAAGCTATAAATGTAGCTTTATTGAGGCTAAGATTTGTGTATCCCTTTTTAAAGTAGAGTGGAGATTAGGATTCCTTTTAATTCAAAGTGTTCATTTTTTGCCAGATGGGTTAATGTCCATTTATGAACATCATCTTAAATATGGTTTGTCTTTTCCTGTAAAGTTTGGATAATTATAAGCGGGCTTTGTGTTAAGTGAACTCTAAGGGGATGGATGTGATAGTGGGATACAAGAGGGTGTGCGATAGGGATGGTGTTTTCTTCGATGTCGAGTTGTTTCATTATCTTTACCAATTTGTAAATTAAAGAACTTCAGAGGCGAATTCTATTTTTATCTATCTGCTGCGAAGATTGAGTTGGTGAATCATTTCCCCAGCAATTGTGGGGTATGGATAGAAAAATTATTCTTCGTGACAAGTACTGGTTGTTGTGATATGCGATCCATTTGGTGGAACTATCGTGTTCCTGAAGATAAGGCCAGTGAACATATACAGATTCCAGAACTAGGTATGGTCGATAGGTTGATTTCTTGTAAAATCTATGCATTTTCATTGGTGAAGTCAGAAGATTGTACTTTATGCTATTTTTTTTCTAGAAGCGGTGCATATCACACATTGTTGTTTTGAATGTGACAATGCATATGCTTTGTTTGCAGATGTGAGTCTATCTAGCATTCCTCTTCAAGTTCTCTATATCCCTAGGGGAGGAGTTGATGAACAAGGTCCGATCGCAAACCTTGAAGTTAATAATCCAACCCTTGTGATCAAGGATACTGACAAAGGCAATGGTAATCAACAAGTGTGTCCATGATGGTGGATTAAAGCCCAAGAATAAAATGGATGGTGATCTGCCTGCCAAGAAACGTGATCATGAAGTTGATGAGGATGCAAGCGAGCATACTGGTACATTGAAGAATTAAAAACATTCTTGTTGTGTTCGTGAGGTTCAAACTGATGTTTGTAGCCACAACATTTTTCCTTCGCTTCTTAGCAATCTGGGCATGTCTGAGTACCTTTCCACAGTGCACTATTTTGCTAGCATCAACGAATTGTATTATCCGCTGATACAGTATCTGGAGAGTTCGAAACAGCCTCTCAGTTTGGAATACCTTCACTTCTGCATGGTGGACTACAACACTGAACTTCCCTCTGATGCTGAAGAAGCTGGAGGCGGGCATGGCGATGTTATGCTGATAGGGGGGACTTGCCCCACAACCTAATCCTGATGAGCAAGTCCGTTTATAAGATTTTAATTTAGAAGGGATAATGTTATAGTTAAATCTGTGTTTGATGTATCTCACGTATTTTAATGAGTGTGAGGTTGCCACTCTCACAGTGGTTATTGACTTTTACTTTATTCCTTCTTCACGCATAATTATGTCCCCTTGTTCTCATTGTCTTGTGCAGGTTGGGTGAGCCTTTCACATACATAGATGTGCATTCAGTATACTGAAGTTGTGTTTGTGGAACAAACCGCACCATTGAATTTCTTCGTAATTTGGGATGACCAAGAGGCCGCCTAAATGTGTTTTTCTTTATAATAGTATTTAATTCTTTAAATAAAATTTTATTTTTTTTATTTTTAATGCTCGACCTTAAATATTTTCTTTATGTATACTCAACTAGATAACACCCATGCGATGCACGAAAATGAAAAATATAATATTTTTTAATAAATAATATTATTTGTTATATTTATCTAAAAATTACACATGATGGTATTTAGAATAAATTAATATTGTTTTTAATATTGTAATATATTTAATTTTAAATTTTAAAAATTGACCAATCTTTGTTGATACTCCATATGATAATTAATTATTTTATATTTAAACAAAAATGATATGTATGTATTTCACGTTATAAAAATATAGTGGTAAGAATATGAATGGTTGATAATGAACCAATCATTATTTAATTAAATTTATAAATTATGTGTCTTTTAAATGGAAATATAAAAAGTATTCTTAATTATAATTATAGGTATAAGATAAAATATTATAAATTTACATAAAATAATATATGTATTTCGTAAATATAAACAATAAATTTCATATACTATTAATTATAAACAACATATTGATACAAATGTGAAATATAATAATTATAAACAACATATTTATACACATATGAAATATATTAATTATAATTAATCAGTAAATATATAATTAATTAATTTTGCATCATACTATTATATTTTATTTAAATATAACCCCCCTATAGGTGGAGGAGATTTAATTTATTGGCTTTCCAACCTATCATTAAGAAGTTACATATACACGAAGGGAAAGTAGCAAAGTTTCATAGGGTAAATGATTCATTTCTATCCATAAATAGAGTTTTTAAGAATATAAATGTAATCATTTGGCTGCAAAAAGAGTTCTTCTATGCTTAAGCCTCTTGATTTTATATTAGAGCCAAACTTGTACTTTTGTGGGAAAGGGGTTTGCCTCGAACAAGTCATCCTTCAAGATGAGATGAATAAGTTGTCTCTGGTATTGGATGTCCAATAGTAGGAGGGCCTTGTGAAGTTGAGTTGGTTGTTGAATTCTCCATGCTTCAAACCCCAGATCTGCAGCAAACGTCCAGGAATTAGCCCCAGACCTGCACTGTGTCCCCCTTGAATGAGAAAATCTATACAAGAGAAAACATAATCGGACTAATCAGTAGCATCCGTATCATTTGGAAACCAAATTTATGGGATTTCCATTTGATCAAGTCTTAGTAGGCCTTTAGTAATTGCAGGTATATCATTAAAATTGAGGATGTAAGAAAATGCTTTAGATTAAAAGACGTGTTTAGCCAATGAATCTGTAGGTTTATTGGCATCCCTGTAAACATGAACTAAGCATTTATTTTTAAGGTCCATTTTCATCTTATATGTAAGTGTAAATGATTTTCAGGGTGATTTATCCAGGCATTCAGTAGCAAGGATGGCTAATTTACAATCTGATTCGATTGCGACCACACCTAATTGAAGTTCATCAATCAAGTTTAGTGTAAGGCTAATGGCTAAGAGTTCATCATCTAAAGGTGAATCAGATTGAGTAAAAATTGCTCTTGCCTTACGAAACGAATCATTTTGATCCCTGATAATGATTCCAATACCTATATTATTATCCTTCCATGAGGCATCTGCATTCGCTTTAAAACCTAAAGCTGGTTTATGCCATTTAATTGCTAGATTTGTTGTCTTTGATTTAACTGGAAGTTAAGGCATCAATCCTAAGAGAAACCAGTCCTTTTCAGTCTCATTCCTTATATACACTGGCCTTTTTAAGAATCATATATATAACAGATTAGCTATCTCTCTAATTATGCACTGGTAGTTAACAGGTTTATTATAAAAGATATATCTATTCCTAGCTTTCCAGAGAGACCAACAACATAGTGAAGAGGCCAGATGCAATATTAGAGTATGTGTTAAAGAATCACCATGAGAAGGCTAGAAATATGATAATCTATCCCAAAGACACTGGAAAATCAGGTTAGGAATATATTATTCTTTTTAAGACTCGTGTAACGCAGGTGTACAATTTTAACTATAAATAATATATTGATAAAATTTGAAAAGATCTGTCCTATACAAAGGTCTGCGAAGTTGGATGCATTATTTTGCAAGTCACAAACCTTAAAGCAAACTAACTTCCTGCCCAATTTATATATTTACCTTACTAAAAAAATATTGGGGGAAACTGACTTACTGCATCATCCTCTGAAATAGCATACTCTTTCTGTCCCAACTGCTATACACCATCCTCAGATGCAGAGCCACTTCTAGAAAGGAATCCTTATTAAATCAATACTTACAATCTATATGAAGAATGGTAAAAACAGGTTCTAAAGAGCAATAGTCAAAGAAGACAATATTAGAGTTTATGAGT
>JAULKK010011189.1:0-10217 GCA_032355705.1 Rubia peregrina
CCGACCAACACACTTCGACCCATTTCAACCCGACCCGTTTCGACCCGACCCGACCCAACCCAACCCGACCAACAGATTTCGACCTGTTCCAACCCAACCCGTTTCAACCCGAACCCGAACCTGACCCGAATAACCGAATTGACAGCTCTACGAACAACCCCAAAAAACCATCAAATTCCTATGTTCTTTCTTTTCTTTATCTTCGTAAAAATCCTTTAAAAAAATCAAGGTAGTCTCTATTTACATAAGCAGTTGACATAAATTTAATTAGAGAAAGTCCAAGAATCTCTTCTTCCGACCACCGTGATAGCTCCGGTGGCAGGGCTAGCAAACGCCGACACTGGATACCCTGCTTGATTTAGCTACGACGACAGGGCCAGCAGACATCGGCACCGGATACTCTGCTCGATTTAGCTTTCGACAACGGGACCACCAGAACCTATATCAGACGTCGCTGGCCCCTCCCTCCCTCTCCCCGCCTAGATTTCTTCGATTAGGGTTTTGGGTTTGCAGAGAAAGATTGCAAGGGATATTGTATGCTTAAGAACCGGGGAATTCGACCCGATCAGTAGTTTGACCCGACAAGAGATAAAAATGGGGAAGAGGAGACCTCTTTTTTAATTAAAAAATAAGGGTAAAATTGTATTTTTACATGAATCCGTCCAAACAAATATTGACTCAAAAGTCAATGGAGTCAAAGGTTATATTGGCACTTTCTGAAATTGTAGGGTTATATTGGCACTTTCACCCTAAAATTAGGGTAATTTAGCACTTAAATCTAACATAAATTCTCCTCCGAGATAATAATACGCCCTCTGGTTTTTTAACATTGGCACCGTTTGACCAACACTTTTCTCAAGGCATGTTTGACCATAAATTTTATACAGTAGATAAACAATAAAACCATCGTATGAGATACCATTAAATTTTCCGTAACATGTAGTATCTGAATATCAAATTTTTATTTACCGTTATTATATAAAACTAAAGTTATCGATGGTAAAAAATGCTTTGAGAAAAGTGTTGGTCAAACGGTGCCAATGTTAAAAAATCGGAGGGAGTATTACAATTAAGATGTCCACTTCACTACCACAAATTCTCCTCCTCTCGCAGTGGAAAAATTAATAACTTGACTTCACAACTTGGTGGGCTTGACTCAATTTTACTACTCACTCCTTTGAATTCGTCTCACCAATGCCCTGGCAAATTAAGAAACATATCAATTTCAACAAATCACACTTCAAAATTCACAATGTAAATAAAGCAGAAACTCATTCAATAATAACAATCTTTTCCCAATTCTGAACAAACAGAACAACTAAATTGCAACTTGATTTAACTCCAAAAATCACACAGCATGCCCTCAAAATGTAAGAACTCTCAACCCAAAACAAACATTGCATGTATAGTAGAGTTAATACCAAAATTTGTAGTGTGTTTAGAGATGATCCACACCAGTCCAATATGCACATGAACTTATATGACAGGCAGAAAGATGTCAAGCAGGGAGGCTTAGGGTCGTGCCTGCTCTGACGCTTTGGTTAGCCATTGTTGCCATGTAGAAGTGTATCTAAGTGAATAGTGAACTAATAGGAAAATCTTACCTTGTGTCACACACTTTTCCTCGATATATGTGGTTTGATGGCTGATGGGACTGGAGTTGTCCCATCAGTGCCCATCAACCCCCTTCCTATCTGGCTACGCGCCCAGGTAGCGTACCTGGGCAAGCAGGCTTCACATTTTGCCATTTTCTTCTTATTGGGCCGCCAGACCTATACATTATCAATTCCCTCCAGCTAGTGGCTTGATTGGGCATGTTAACCCTCAGGAAAGTGGCTGAGACGGAACCTGAGTTTTTCTCGTAATTATCTCTGAGCTGTTCAGGGAGCAGGTAGCGTTCCTGGGAGCTGCTTCCAGCCTTTCCTGGGCATTTTGGCAATCATTTTTTATTTTCGAAACCATCCACTAACACACAATATCCTTTTCATCAACGTGCCCTTTGGCGGTTACGCTACCTGTCTGGATGTCTGCCATGTGTTCCTTTCTGACGGTTTTCTGCATACTGGCTGCGTAATTTTCTCTCCCTCCCAAGGCAGTTATCATTACTTTTTGTCTCTCTGTCCTTCGAGGAAATTAACTGCCCTGTCTGCTTTATCTTATTTTTTCCCGCCCATTCGTATCGTTTTCTTTTTCCCGCTTTCCTCCTTGTGTTTCCGTCTGTGTATTTCCACTCAGATTTTTGGTTCTCTGGTAGTTTTTGACCTTCTACCAGGTACCATTTCAGCTTTTCCCTATCTTTCTCTTTCCGTCATTTTATTTTGTTACCATGGTTTACACTGTCGGTCATCCCAAGGAAGAATCATACAGCGACACGACCAATCCTAAATTTCGGGCGGCTATTCATGTCATTGAGGTCATCTTCAACATTCAAAAAACCACTTTTAATGACATATGTGACCATATTTTTCTTCCTCGCGTCAGTCAGACAGTATTAGACGTGCCCGCATGCATGGTTGTTGTCTATCTCGAGACTGTCGAACAGTGCTGCCTCAAATTTCCCCTTTCCCTATTCTTTCAGGACATTTTGGCCTTCTACAAGCTAGGCTTAACTGATCTTCCCTCAAATTCTATTTGGGTCATCTAAGGGTTGAGGTCTTATGCAGTCTCCTTCCAATCCAACCCTCCGTCACCCTATTTCACATTTTCTATCACTCTACTAGGATGCCCCCGGACTGGACTTTTCTAAAGTTTCGGCAGGATGTAGTCAAGCTCCTGACTGATCTCCCCACCCTTGTTGAGTGGAAAAGATGGTTCATTTTCGTTGACGAGGACCTCTAGGCCGGAAAAGAGGTAGGGATCTCGTCCTACTGCCGTTGAAACTTTCCTCTGCAATCGTTCATCTCCTGTCTTGAGGTCGTGAGTGTCAGGTTGGACCACCTCCTGCGTGATTCCACCCTTCGTGTCGTCGGTCTACCGTATTTCCCTGGCAGCATTTCTCCCGGCGAGGGCCTCGTCGATCTGAGCGGTATTCATTGTGTCTTCTTCACTATTTTAGCTGGGTTATTAACTCTGCTTGTTTTTTTGTATTACTCATTCTTTTTTTTACAATTTGTTATTCCTTCTATTTTTTTTTGCAGAAATGTCTTTGGCTACTTTTCTTGGGGATCTGTCATGGCTCCCTTGTCGGGCTGGAAGTGATCGTTTGACCTCCCACACCGATGAATCGGACGACGTCGTTGACCAGTAGGTTGAGGCCATTAATGTCTCTGACACTGAAGTTAACGAGGATGAGCCTGCCCTAAAGAGGGCCCGTCGCAGGCTGCGTAAGAGAGGTGAAGATAGTGGAGCAGGTTCCAGTCTGCATTCTAGTGCCATTATTTTGGAGTAGGTTCCTGTGACGCTAGCCCCCAGCCAGCATGGTCTTTCTTTGGCAACCCGACCTATTTCGACAATTCCTTTTTGGCTTTCCTTTGCGTACGACTCTTTTTCTCAGGGCTCTACACCAGGTTTTTTGCGCAGTGCCTCTGCTCGGATGGAGCTTGTTTCCCAGGCCTTGCCCATTCCTCACCTTAATGCTTGGCTGCCTGAACGCTCTATGAACATCGCCGACACCAATTCTTTGGCTGACCGATCAGCCACCACTGTTCTTAAGGTTTATTTTATCTCCTTATTTACTTTTCCTTTATTTTTGTCCCGTTCTTACTCGTTTTGCCTTTCTTTTTATAGCATCTTTGCTCTGCTAGGGACATATAGGAAGAAATAGAAAGCTTGATGGTGGAAAACGCTGAGCTGAAGCGTGACTTGACCTCTCTGCATGCTCAAGCTCGTCAAGCCACAGAGCTGGAGCAGGATTTGGACCTGGAAATAAGGGTCACTTGCTCTTTACAGAGTTCCCTGACCCATGTCAAGGCCAGGGTTGCCGATCTGAAAGACTTCCAGGACTGGACCTTCACTCGGGGCTTCCTGAGCTTTTATTCCCATGTGGTATAGAGTAATAATGCATCTGAGTTGCTGAGCGGTGTGCTAATGAGAGCCATTGATCTCTACTCCCGCACTGAAGAAGAGGATCACTGCGGGTTGGCCTTGGTGATGCTTTTATTTCTTTCAGGGAATATAGCTTCACTGAGTACTTCTCGCAGCTGTACCCAGAAATGTCATTGGCCGAGTTTGACAGTTGGACCCCCGACGACATCCCCCCTGAGACTGATGCACATTCCACCAACGGCAAAGTCAGGGAGCTCCAAGAAGGCCGAAAAAGCTGGGGAGGTTAGCGCCATGGTCGCTGAGAAGGCTGAGGAGGAAGACATCACGGAAAAGCCTTAAAAAGAAATTCTTTTGTTTATTCTCTTTTTTAATCATTCATATGTTCCCCTATTGAGGGATGAAACAATATTTGGTTTTCTATTGTTGTTTTATTTTTTTAAAAAACTTTGAATGTTTTTTTGCTTCTCAGTTTGGCCTGCGGTTGTGCTAGCCGTTAAGACATATTTTGGCCTGAACTGCATTAGTTTATTTCTTTCTCCGACACTCTTCGTGATCAAAGTTATCATTCATATTTTCCTTGAAACTCATCCTCCAGTCATACTGCCTGTTGGGGTCAGCGCTGCAGCTTCTACCTGCATCTGGTTCACTTAACTCCGACATGGATTGCTGTCAGAGTTTGTGTCTTTTGCCTTGCCTAACCCGGCTTGCCATTGTGCTGGTTGTTGGAGCCAACATCTGGACTTTAACCTTGATTCCAGTTTATGCTTCTCCAGCACTGGTTGTGGCCGAAAATTTATTTCCCTTAGCTCCTTTGAGATTTGGCCTGCACTTCAGGCTGGCTGTTGGGGCCTGCAGGACAACTTTAGCTTGAATCAGGCCTTTCTCCAGCGTTGGCTATGGCCGGATGTTCATTTTCCTTAGCCCCTTTGAGATTTGTCCTGTAAATTGCACTGGCTGTTGAGGCCAGAGTGGAAAAATTAGCCTGAATCTAGCCTTTTTACAGCGCTGGCTGTGGCCGGAGATTCATTTTCCTTAGCCCCTTTGAAATTCGCCCTGCACATTGTGCTGCTATTGGGGCTAGCCTGAAAACTTTAGCCTGAATTGGGCCTTTTTCCGGCACTGGCTGTGGCCAGAGATTCATTTTCCTTTCTATCCAGTACTTGTCATAAGATATATACAACAGGGAAATGGGGATGTAGATCGGGATTTCCTTAGGATCATACCCCTTTCATAGGTTTTCAACAGATTTAATCCTTTCAGGAACCCCGTCCCGCCTACCCGTCCTATTAAATAGCCCAAAAGTAGTTGTCATGCATACACAAATTTACAATTACTTAAGCTTAGTACCTTCTTAGGTTAGCCATATTCCAGGTCCTGGGAATTGGCCTCTCATCCATCGTCTCCATTTTGTATGCTCCTTTTCCAAGTACCTCAGTCACCTTGTATGAGCCCTCCCATTCTGCGTCCAGCTTCTTCTGAACCTGGGCCTAACTTGCTTCATTCTTCCTTAGCACTAAGTTCCCACTTTCAAGGATCTTACCTGCACCTTGCTGTTGTAATGTTGTTCCATCCAAGACTTGTACGCCACTTCCTTCAGTGCGATTTTCTCCCTGAGTTCATTTAGGGCATCCAAGTTTCCCCCTAACAACTTCTTCATTTTCTTCCAAGCTCATTGGTTCAGCCACTCTTCAGCTGGGCGCTGCTACTTCTAGGGGAATTATTGCCTCAGTTCCGAAATAAAGCTTTTATGGAAATTCTCCTGTAGCGGTCCTTGGCGTAGTCCTGTATGCCCACAACACACTCATTAATTCTTCTTCCCATTCTTCTTTGGCTTTTCCCAACATCCTTTTCAGTCTTTGAACAATCGTCCTGTTTGTCACCTCCGTTTTCCCATTTGCCTGTGGGTGAGCTACGGAGGTGAACTGCTGCCTGATGTTTAATCCTGCTTACCACGACTTGAAAGGTTCATGGACGAACTGCTTTCCATTGTTGCTTACGATCACTTGCGGGATGCCAAACCTACACACTATGCTCTTCCAAGCAAAGGTTGTGATTCTTCTACCTGTTATGCTTGCTACAGCCTCCGCTTCCACCCATTTTGTAAAGTAATCTATTGCTACAAGTAGAAACTTCTTTCTTCCTACTGCCTCAGGAAATGGTCCTGCAATGTCAATCCCCCATTTTGCAAAAGGTCAGGGTGACCTTATGCTGGTCATTCGCTCTGCCGAAAGCCTTTGCACCTTCACGTGTTCCTGACACTTGTGACATTCTCTAGCCATTTTCTTTCCTGAATCTGCTCTCATGGTTGGCCAATAGTATCCTGCCTTTATTTCCTTCCTTGCTCCCTCAATTGCATTAAGGTCTCCCTGACATCCTCCACGAAAGTCTCGTATTGGCTGCTTTTTATCACCAAGTCATCCACATACACCTCCAGGTTTCTCCTAATATGTTTTTGAAAAACTTTTTCCACCACCCTTTGATATGTTGTTCCAGCGTTTCTCAAGCCAAAATGTATCATCTAGTAACCAAAATCCCCCTTCTCCGTGATGAAAACAGTTTTCTCCACATCACTTTCCAGCACGAGGATCTAATGATACCTTTTATATGCATCAAGAAAACATTTAATTGGGTTGTTGGTAAAAGTGTCTACCTTCTGGTCAATGACCGGCAACGGGTAGCCGTCCTTGGGGCAGGCCTTATTCAGGTCCGTATAGTCTACACACATCCTTCAGCTGCCATTGGTCTTCTTCACTAGCACTGGGTTAGCCAGCCAGGTTGGGTAAGATATTTATTCCAATCCCTGCTGCGACTAGCTGGCCCACCTCTTTGTTCAATGCTTCATTTCTTTTCCTGCATGATAATGTATGGGCCTAAGTGGCCCAATAAGTATCAGGAAGGCAAGAACGCATAGCCTAGATTCCCAGGGATGCTACATGTTTCCTAGGGAACACACAACTTGTTTCCCTAAGGACGCTACGTGGACGCGGAGTTAGGAAAATAACGGTTATACGGGCACTGATGGGACAACTCTTGTCCCATCAGGCACCAAACCACATATAACGAGGAAGAGTGTTATATAAGAGTAATATTTTCCAATCAGTCTACTATTCACCTATATATGCTTCTACATGGCTTCAAAGGCTAACAGGAGCGTTGGAGTAGGCACGACTCTGGGCCAGGCTATCTGACCTCTCTCTTTGCCTGTTTTGTAGGTTTAGGTGCATATTCGACTGGTGCGGATCATCGGTGGACACACTTCAAATTTTGGTATTAATACTGCATAACATTATCCGCATTTGCTTGACTGACATGTAAGAGGGATCTAACTTTAGCTCTTGACAACTGACATCTTTTGACACCCCCTTCATATATTTCATCTTCCAGGAGAAGGCTTTCCCGTTCTCTTCTAAGACCTTTATCAATTTTCTTTTCACCTGAGCTGGAAGATTGGTTCCTACCTGCACCGACTAGCTTCCATTCAACCTAATTGTTTCCAATTCCGCACCCAGCTTCGATGGATTATTTCCATCCGTGATTAAACTGACAGGCCTTGTTGATCTGTGTCTCACGGCTCCCTCCTTCATCTTCTCGCTTCCTCTTGCTGAGTACAATCTTGTGGCTCTCTGCTGGTCTCCCTTTACTGTTGCTATCACTCATCTGGTAGGGAATTTCAATAACAGGTACAGGGTAAACACTATGCCCTTGAGCAATGATAGCGCTGGCCTGCCCAGTATCAGGTTGTAGGGGTTGTTTGCCTTCAACTCTATAAATTCCATGTCCACAGTTTTACTTCTCTCGCCTTCTACCACCGTCACTGAGAGGAGTATGGTTCCTTTCAACCATACTATCCTGTCTGCAAAGTCTACCAGTGGTGTGCTTGTTTATTCCAACTTTCTCCAGGTATTCTCGTCCAATTTCTCGAAAAATGCCATAACATAACTTCTGCACAGCTTTCTCCGTCAACATATGCCCGGTGGATCCTCTTATCTATCACCATGACTATTATCACCACCGCATCTGCACCTGCTAGCCTGTCAGGTATCGGGTCACTATCGTCAAACGTTATTTCTTCATTTGCTCCCAGCTTCATTTCCTCCGGCGTTGGCTGCGGTGTCTGTCTGCAGTGCACCTTTCGCTCAGTCATTCCTCCTGCATTTCCACCTATGATGGCGTATATATTTGTTACCGTATCTTTTCTGTCTCCTTCACCTGGGGGTATTCTCTCTTTGTCTTTTGCTGCATTCATCAACTTTCTCGGCTCTGGCCACCTCTTTTCCCTCATCTCGCCTTTGCTTTCTGTCGGGGCTCCTTACCTTGCCCTGACTGTCCTGCTGCCTACGGAATCCTCCATATTTTTTCCCTAGTAGGTGACCATGTTGTGATCCTTTGCACTTTTTACCAAATGCGCTAGCTCTCCGCTCTGCACCGCATCCTCAATGTTGTACTTTAGGTGACTACAGTCGTTCGTATCATGACCATGGTCATCATGGTACTTACAAAACTTGGACTTATTTCTCTTCCCCAACGACATCTTCATCCTGGGAGGCACATCTAGGATACCCTTTCCTGCATATGCGGTGAAAATCTCTTTGGTTGTTTGATCAGCGGGGTGAAAATCCTTTCTGACTTGTTGAACCTGTTAGGCATCTGCCTACTGCCTGTTCGATCAGCTCCCACTTTCTTTGTCCTTCCTTTTGAGCTTCCTTGTCGGCCCTGCACTGAATATTGCCTCCCAGTGCTTCCTTCCTCCGTTTATCAGCCAGGTCCACCCTGTGGAAATTTCCAACTCTACTCATCAATTCATCAATAGTCACTGGCGGGTCCAAGGTGAAGTCTCACAACAGCAGCTCATGCTTGAGTCCGTTCACAAATGTGTCAATGAGGAACTGGCTGCTCCTCTCATCCACCTGTTTTGCTACATCGTTAAATCTCTCTTAGTACGCTGACAGTGTCTCTTCCGGCTTATTCCTGATGGCAAGCAGCTCCGATCTTGTCTTCTGAAACTTTTTTTCTTTTCATCAAATGAGTCAAATTTTTCCCTTTAGCTGGCTGAAGCTGTCTATTATCACGTCCTCCAGGTTCTTGAACCATATCTTGGGTGCAGCTGTCAAGGTGTTTGCGAATACCTTGCACCACATAGCTTGCGGTATCGCAAAAGTGGTCATGTTGGTACAAAAGGTGTGCAAATGGTTCTCCAGGTCTGCCTCGCCATTGTACTGACCCAGGTTGGTCTATTTTTTCAGCTTTGGGTCCATCGTGAATAGCTGTATCCACCTGGTAAACAGCGAACCCTAGCCTCCATGTTTGAGCCCTCTTCTCTTTCCTTTGGTATTGCCTTTCACCCGGCCTGCTCTTTGCTCCTCTAGAGTGGTACATAACTCTCTCCACTCGCGGTCTGCTATGGTTTCTTAAAAAAAAGTAATAATGTAACCTAAATACTACTTGAAGATGATATTTCCCGGTTGCCCCAAAAGAGAATTTATCAGCTTAATAAAAGATCATGCATATCAGATAGTTCAAATGCAAGAAAAACCAATGAAAGTTCTTGCTAACAACATATCTATATATAGTTGCCCTCATTTACCAAACTACTGAAATTAAGTTTCAATATGTGTGATTTAAGTTCAGCAGTGCACTAAACAAACCACGTCCAAAGAGTCTTCCCCTCCTATTTAGCTCAGTTGGAGTCTGAAAAGCCAGCATGGCGAAATGTCAACAACCAAGCATCATGGAAATCTAGTGTGTAACCATATATATAAATAACTAAACAAATAGGTATCCATTAATGACTAAATTAGCAACCTGCTAGCATATAAAAAACAGATTAAGATCACAATAGCATATAGAAACCAGATTTAAGATCACAAGTCTTCTATTTTCTTAGAGATCTCTTATAGAATGAAGTGATAGGGATGAAACTAGAACCAAGCAAACAATAAAAGAGATGAGTCAATCTTCTTACATGCAAGCTGTGAAGAATTAATGGTGTTCGTCCAAATTGTCCATTAACATTCACTTGTTTGGAGGATAGCATCATATTCTTAGCAAGTTGAAACATTATTTCTTTGACTATTGTGGTTCAGCTATCATGGCTTTTTTGGCAAGAATCATTTGGATTCAATGTTCACAATCAATGCTTGAAGCAAGCATTGATCAACCCCAGTGGTTGGGAAGTGGGATTTGGGATGATCAACCCAGGTTCGAAACTCGGTACCGCCGTGTGGGGGTGTCTT
>JAULKK010011198.1:0-10216 GCA_032355705.1 Rubia peregrina
AGCAACAACATTCAAAGTCCTAACCACTGAACCAAAGAAGCTTTAGTGCCAATAGACTCGGTCCAAAAATATAAAACCTCAGCATGTACAACAAGAACATAATTTCTTCAAAATAAAGGTCAAAGAGAGATTCGAACACAAGACCTCAACCTCAAGAGTGCTAACCACTAGACCAAACAACCTTTGATGATAAGAAACTCAGTGAAATAATATTAAACCTCAGCATGTATATCAAGTACATAATTTCTTCAAAATAAAGGTCAAGAAGAGATTCGAACACAACACCTCAACCTCAAGAGCAAGAGTGCTAACCACTGGACCAAACAACCTTTGATGATAGGAAACTCATTGAAATAAATATTAAACCTCAGCATGTATCTCAAAAACACAAATTCATCAAAATAAAACGCATATTGAGTTTCGAACTCATGACCTCTACCCTCAACAGCCAAAGCTATATCCACTGAACCAAATCATTTCTTTGAACACATACTCAATCAGTATATATTAAACCTCAACATATCAATTCGATTTTTTAAATAAAAAAAGGTAAACCTCGCCGTCCGCCATCGCGTCACCTCAGTCCGCGCGTGAAACAGACGCGTCTTCTTCCTTGGGGCGCGTGCATCTCACGCGCCCCTCTTCTTCATCGAGGTACTCCTCTGTCGGCGAAGCTAGGGTTTATCGAGGTACTCCATCTCCTTCATCGAGGTACTCCCTCTTCTTCATCAAGGTACTCCACCGCAACCACGTTGTCACCTCGCCGACGAAGCTAGGGTTTAATTGCAGAGGCATCGAAGCTAGGGTACAGCGGAGGAGTCGCTCTGCTCGTAATCAATGGAGCTATGTTGTTGAAGAGACGTCGCCGGCGACTTCGAAAAGCATATTGTGGTGTCGCGGAAACTTCGAAAAACAGATTGCAAAGACGTCACCGGCGACTTCGAAAAGCATATTGCAGAGCTGATTTGCACAGCGCCGGAAGAATGATGAAACCTCTAGCTCCGATGATTCGCTGTCGCAGAGGCGAAGCAATGTGGAGCGTTTAACGAGCTCACCGGAGGAGAAGGAACGCCGACGGAAACCGACGGTTTCGCGATGGAAAACGGTGGAAGAGGGGCTTGAAATCCTGCGAAAACCGAGGGAAAACCGGCGGACATGGCAGATCGGTGAATCCGGCGAAAAACCGGTGAGATTCCGGCGTCAGGTGGTTGTTTCCGGTGTCAGGTGGTTGTTGCCGGCGTCAGGTGGCGGTTTTCGATCGTCGGAGGCGGTTTCCGATCGTATGCAGAAGAAAAATGGAAATGAAAATCTAGATATTTTTGTGGATATTTATACCATTTTCATAATTGCATAGAAGGTCCCTTAATTTATTAGTATATTTTTTAAAAACCCCATCCCAAAATGAAACTTCTTATAATTGCACAATAATCCATGCCTAAAGTTTAGGCTGCCTAAATCAAGACTTTGTGATTAACTAATTGCTAATATTAAGAAATTTTAATTGAAAAGAGATAGTAAATTTTTTATTCATATGGAAAGTGAATATTTTTAATTTGTTCAAATCTATATTTCTTCAATAATTTACTTTTCACCCCATATAACTTCATCAATTATGTTTTTGTCTTCTTTCCTTCATCCATGGAATAATGTCTTATAAAATAAGAACATTTTCCATTAGAGCACATCGGCTCATTAAAAACCTTAACCTGGAAAATCCAGCGGGAAAAAAAATCCTTGGTTAGGGAAAAATAGTACAATGTATGGCTCTCTCTAAAATTCTTCATATTCATGAATTCTTGCACAAAAAAAATACCAAAAATGCAAATTATATCTCAATAAAATCACAATAATCCCACAAAATATAAACACAATATAACACGTATAAAGTTTTTATAGATAAATTTTAGATAGTAAATCAATATTATAATTTACTTATCAAACTGTGTATGATTAATTGGTTCAAATTGACCCAGAAGGAGACTTTGTCTTTTTGGATGCAGAAATTTATAATTAAATTCTAGGGAAATATACAAATATAACCCTATATAATTGAGAACGTGCAGATATAATCCTGGGATAATTTTAAGTGCAAAAATAACCCTACTAATTTACTTAAATGTAAATATACCCCTAAAGACTATATTCCGGCATTGACTGGCCATTTTCGACCATTGACCGACCGAAAATGATCAAAACACCTTCCAGCCAAATCCAAAAAATTGAAAGATAAAAATTAACCCTTTTTATTTGAATAGCCACCACATTCACCGCTGCTGCCACCCTCTCCGCGCCACCCTGCCATTTGCCGTTTCGCACTTCTGCTCTTTGAACCTTACAAAAAACCAGCATAATAATCAAAACACAATCAAATTCGAAAAATGAATTCTGGTGGGCTGTTTGATCCAATGCCGCAAACTGAATTGTGTCCACACAAAAAACCAAAAATCTGAAAAACCTCATCTCCGTTTTCCCAACACTCCTAATAAACTGAAACTACAATTTCCAACGCAACTCCGGCCGTTTATTGTCAGAATGTGAGGATTTTTTAGCGTACCTTGGCATCATAAATTTTAGGGCCGTGGTAAGCGAGTACCTTCTCGCCTTTGGAGAACAGGACAGAATCTGACTCCGGTCCGTCGCCGTATGTTACCCGCTGTCGGTAGCAGAATCATCCTATGAACTCACATTGCCTTCTTCCTCATTTTTCCATTTCCCACTTTGAGATTTCGCTTATGAGACGAATTAATGGATTTTTAGGGCTTCTTTTTGCCTCGTCGGAAATCGAAGAATCTGTAAGAGCGTTGCTGACTTCACCACCTCTGCTGCCAACTTCTCCACCGCTCTCCCACCTCCTTCACCGCTCAAATCTTAGCAACCTAAACCCTCTTCCCGTCGTCGACCCGATTCTCCTACCATTAAAATTTTTGACCCGATTCTTCGTCCTCCACCGCTCTGATCTGAAAACCCTAAACCCTCTTCCCGTCATCGACCCAATTCTCCTACCATTTAAATTTTCGACCTGATTCTCCTTCATACTCAGCTCTGATTTGAAACACCACCCTCAATGGCAGCATGTCGACCCCTATTCGGGGGAACAAAATGGGGATTGTCCAAATGTTTATCAGGGGCTCAAAATGTTGGAACCCAAACTAGCAAAAAGCAAGGTTCGGTTCCAGAGAAATTCTTCATCAACAGTAGGTAGGAGAAGGAAAACGACAGCGAAGAGAGAAAAAAAGGATGTGGAGAAGAAAGAAAGGGGGAAAAGAAATGGAAGGAGAAAGAAAATTAGGGTTCGGGCATTAAAGAGATTTTACTTTTTTATTTTTAGAGGGGGTAAAAGAGTCTTTTCATCATAATCGGACCTTAAACTTTTGAAAAAAAATTATATTTGCACATAAACCTACTATCTAAGGTTATATTTACACTTTCAATTATCACAAGTGTTTGAGGGAATTCTCGATGATCTTATTCATGTAAATATAGGTTTAAATAGAGTACAACACATAAGTAGAGAGAGTTTGAATATGACTCTAATACCTATCTAAATATGGAATAATAATAAAATCGTATCATCTTGACCTTCTATCCTAACACCCCCCCTCAAGCGAATCGTCGGATGTTCCAAAACGCAAAGCTTGGAACGAAAGAACTCAAACAGAGAACGAGAGAGTGCTTTTGAGAAAATGTCAGCAACCTGCAACGAAGAAGAAGCATGACTAATTCGAAGCTTGCCAGAGGCAACCAACTCCCTGGCAAAAATGATAGTCAATGTTTATGTGCTTGGCCCGCTTGTGAGCAACAAGATTTTGTGCCATAAAGATAGCGTTGTTGTTGTCACACAACAGTAGAGGGGCACGAAGCAGTGGAAAATGAAGATCACGAAGAAGATGAGAGAGCCAGACAACTTCAGTAGTAGTATTGGCCAAAGCTCGATACTCAAACTCGGAACTGGAATGAGAAACTGTGGGCTGCTTCTTGGCTCTCCAGGAAACCAAATTTCCACCAAGAAAGACGGCATACCCGTATGTGGATCATCGAGTCTCAAGACAACGTGCCCAGCTAGCATCAGAGTATCCCATCACATCGGAGGAGCATGCAGCTTGACAAGAGAGACCAAAGTGCTAAGTACCCGAACATAGTGAAGGATACGAGTGACAGCTGCAAAATGATCATCATGAGGGTCTTGAAGATACTGACTAAAGGAGTTGACGAAAAAAGTGAGATCTGGTCTGGTGATCGTGAGATACTGGAGAGCGCCAACCAAGGAGCGATAAAGAGTGGGATTAGCAAACTTCCCACTAGAATCACTGTGAAGCTGAGACTGTGGAACAAAAGTGGTAGAGACAAGAACATCATCTGTCATCCCAGCACGGCGAAGAATGTCACGAGCGTACTTTGCTTGCCCTAAAAACAAACCAGCGGGAGTAGATTCAACCTCCAGACCTAGGAAATAGTGCAACGAACCCAGATCCTTAATAACAAACTCCTGATGTGTGCGAGGAATGAAGTGGCGAATGGCAGACGAGTCATTACCCGTGAGGATAATGTCATCGACATAGACCAGGAGATACAATAAGGTAGTTCCTCGAGAGAATACAAACAAAGAGGTATCTGCAGAGCTTCAAAGAAACCCAAGTTGTCAAAGATAAGTGCTGAACCGCTGAAACCATGCTCGAGGTACCTACTTGAGCCCATGGATGGCTTTGAGTAAGCAACATACATAATCAGGGCGAGCGGGATCCTTATAACCAACTGGTTGTGCCATGTAGGCTGGAGCATCAAGAACAACATTGAGAAATGTATTTTTGACAACAAGTTGATGAAGAGGACATCGACGCATGGTAGCAATGGCAAGCACAGTGTGAACCATAGAGGCTTTGACAACATGACTGAAGGTATGGTCAAAGTCAAATCTCGGTATCTGAGAGAAACCCTGAATAATAAGGCGGGATTTATACCGATCAATGTTTCCATCAAGGCAATACTTGAGGCGATATACCCATTTAGAACCAACTACATTTACTCCCGAGGCTGGGGCACTAAATCCTGGGTGTGCTGGTGGCATAGAGCAACCATTTCCCCATCCATGGTAGAAACCCACTGTGGATATCGAAGAGCGGCACGATAGTCGCGAGGATCAGACTGGGCTACAAAAGCAGCATGAAGACCAGTGACTACATAATCCAAAAAAGAGCGAGAGCGCTGAGAGCCATCCATGGTTCTAGTAGTCATAGGATGGGTACGAGTCAGGGCTGGATCAGGAGAGTCATCAGAGGAGGGTGGCCTTGGTGAAGAAGTATATGTCGGGGAAGCAAGATTAATGACAGGAGAAGGTGACAGGACTGGAGCAGTTGTAGGCAGACTAAAAGAATCAACATCGAGGCAAACACGATAGGGGACTGAGGAGGGGAGAGCTCAGCAGACGGAGTGTCAGAAGTGTCAGAGTCCAGAAATATGGATACATCCAAAGAAGAGAAATGACTTCCACAGTCACCATTAGCAGCAAAGGAATAATAGAGCTCATCGAATTGAGCATGACAAGTAATGTAGGCACGTCCACTAGAGGGATCAAGACAACGGAAGCCCTTATACTGAGAGCTGTAGCCAAGGAAAATGCATGGGAGACTCCGTGAGGATAACTTGTGTGCTGCATAGGGGTGGGTAAAAGGATATACTCGACAACCAAAGGGATGGAAGTTAGAGTAAACCGAAGGATGCCCAAAAACAAGACCATAAGGAGTCTCTCCATGAAGCACCCGTGTCAGAAAATGGTTAATTTTGTAAACTGCAGTGGCAAAGGCATCATCCCAATGTGATAGGGGTAACCAGGATTGAAAGAGCATTGTCAATGCCATTTCTACAATATGACGATGTTTGGGTTCAGCACGCCCATTTTGCTAGGCGTGTAGGGGCACGATATCCAGTGGTGAATGCCCTTAGTGGAAAAATGCGTCCGAAGATGAGTATTAAGAAACCCAATGCCACTGTCACTCTGAAATTTCTTAACACGAGAGGAAAATTGATTTTCAATGAAAGCCTCAAACTGCATATACACATCAACAAATTTGGACTTATGACGAAGAGGATAACGCCACGAAAATCTCGAAAAGTCATCGACGAAAATAGCATAATACTCAAACCCATTTCCAGACAAAACTGGGGCAGGACCCCACAAATCACATTGAACCAAGTCAAGAACATGTAAGGCACATTTAGGATTTTCAAAAAAAGGCTTTCGGTGACCCTTTGCCATAACACAAGGGGAACAAGTACGAGGTTTGGGCAGTAAAGATGAAACAGATAAAAGTCCAGAACTACTCAAAGTGGAAATAATAGTATGGGGTACATGACCTAGTCGAGCATGCCAAAGCTCAAATGACTCCCACCCCTTATTATTCTGAATATAAGACACCAACGCAACTTCACCTCAATCTAGCATATACAGTCCATCCTCACTGTGGCCTCTGCCTACGATTTCCTTGGTAAATTTGTTTAGAATAATGAATGATCGATCATCAAAGGAAATTAGAACACCCAAATCATGAGTCAATTTACTGATAGAAAGTAATTTTTTAGAAATGTTTGGAACAACCAATACATCAGACAAGCATAAAGTAGGCGTAAGTTGGGAATCACCAATATGAGAAATTGAAATACGATCACCATTACTAACATAAACCCAAGAGTTACCGGTGTATGGAGTGACACTCTCCAAGGTAGAAGCAGTGGAACTCATATGATTGGTGGCGCCACAATCAATGTACCAGTCAAATGTGCGAGAACTAGGCTCCAACTGTAGTGACTGGAAAGAATCCGCAATAGGAGCAGAATCAGAACGTCGAGGAACAGAAACTCAACGATAATAAGATGAGGCGGCATGTCCATTTCTTCCACACAATTGGCATTGAATGTTATTTCCGCGACCCCTAAAATCAGCAGACTCTCGCCAGAAACGTCTGCCACCACGGTGACCACCACGCACTGCCGCCTCTTCTCAGCGCGTGGTCCCACGCACGACTGTTACTAGCAGGCGCATGGTCCCACGCACAGCTGTTACTAGCTGGTGCGTGTTCTCACCCGCGGCTTCCTTCCTCGCGATTTGAAACAGCAAACGTTGCAGGTCGAAGCTATGATGATGGCGATGTCCCAATACCATCCAGATTACGCAAAAAAGCTTCATAATTTTCAGCTTGAGCCAAAATATCAACATAATCGGGCAGAGGAAGACGATTCAAAATAAGTGCCCTAAATTCCTTGAATTAAGTTCTGAGGGCAGTAAGAAACCAGAGTACCTGATCTACGTTGGAGGCTGCTAAACTCGTCGCAGCGAGCTTGTCGAAAATGTCTTTGAACCAGTGATGAAGGTCGTGCACCTTACCTGTTCGACGAATTGTTAGAACCTAGACGCGGAGAATTATAATGCTGGACTAACTCCGATTTTGATAGACGGTACGAAGAGTTTCCCAGATTTGGCGTGAAGTTTTGCAACCGACAACCTCAGTCATGGCTTCCGGAGAGGAGAAAAGAAGGCTACGGAGAGCCTTGTCTTCGGCAACCCAATCAGTGTGAGCAGCAGTGGCAGCGGCGGCAGCAGCTTCGTCTTCTTTCTGCTTATTTGGAGAAGCAGTGATGACGGTGGCAAAAGAAGCCGAGGCGCTGACGGGCAGAGGCGGACATGGATGAGAGCCATCAAGAAATCCAAGTAAATTTTACGAACCAGGGACATGTTCAACCTGGGTTTGCTAAAGCGTGAAGTTATCCGACGAAAGTTTGATGCTGAGCATGTGAATCATCGTGTTATACTGAAGTTTTCGATCATTTGATGCCATTGATAGTTGCAGACACGGGACAGAACCAGAGGAGAATATAGTAGCACACAAAGAGAAAGAAAATTAAGCAGCAGGGGAAAGAAATATGGCAACAAAAATAATGTAGCAGGGAAGGAAATAATTTCGAGGAAGAAGGAAAGTATGTGGGGAAGGATCAGTGCTGCGTTCAGTGCAGCATAAGAAAAAAAATGGTGCAGAATATTTATTGCTCTGATACCATGTTTGAGGGAATTCTCGATAATCTTATTCATGTAAAGATAGGTTTAAATAGAGTATAACACATGAGTAGAGAGAGTTTGACTATGACTCTAATATCTATCTAAATATGGAATAATAATCGTATCACCTTGTTCTTCTATCCAAACAACATAGTTATATGTGCATTTTCATTAATTATTTATGGTTATGTATGTGATTCGATCTAAATTCTATAGCGTTGTATGGAAATGTGTACAATATGAAACAGACTCAATAAGCACCGCAATTGCACAGGAAAAGCACAGTTATGCTTTTGTTTTGTGCGAGCAAATATTAATATGTTATATATTACAAAATAATGTATTTTTTATTAGAATAAAACTAAATGAAATTATATTTATTATCATTTTTGGCTGTTTAATTTTTCTTGACAATTTAAATTTAAATTTTTGTTTGATAGTTTTGACCCCGAGCATTTGTTTCACAGACCATTCTGTGCGATCCTTGCACATACAATGCATAATATCATGCATGTATGATTATTTTAAATAATCACTAATGTCATCTCATCTCACCATCAAACTCACTTATATAAACCTTCACCTTCCCTTTCCCATTTCCAAAAACTCTACTGCCAGAAAAATGTTCCCTCTGGCCTCTAGCTGTATCCAGCTCCTCCTCCGCCGCGGCAGCCATTGACGATGTACCCCATAGTTGACCGCCCGGGAATGACAGCCGACTGCCTCTCCACCCGACGAACGGTGATGGTTCTCGACACCGGCGACAGGTACGAGGTCCGTGTCCAAATCCAGTGCAGGATTCGGTCCATAGGTAAGTTCAACCATTTCCCTCTCTTGCTTTTGAGTTATCTCAGTTCACTTCACTTCAATGATCGATAATTCTAACGTTTGGATTGTTTTCGTGCTTTCAGTTACTCTGGGATGTAGGAAAATTGGCGGAAACCGCGGGATGGAGATGCATGTCGTGGTGCAAGAGAGCCGAATGAGAGACGGCGGCTCCGGCCGGGGGCACGCCGCCTGTTCAAGTTCCCAGCGAGGGTCGGAATACCGTTCCTGAGGAGGCTGGAACGTACTTGAATATTGACGTCAACATTTTCCTCCTAGAGATCGGATTCCGAGGTTTGGTGAAGGTTTGACCCACATCGTAACGTATGACATTTGGAAACATATAATTTTTTAATTTTTTTGTAAAATATCGTTTCTCAATGGCATAACAAAATGAAAGACAATATTGATCGCACGGGCTAATCGTGCATAAAACGGGCGTCTTTGGAGGGGTATTCATAAGGGCCTTGGGGTCGCATTGTTGCTCCGTCGTATAGTTGGATTACATTTGGCAAAAAAAAGAAGGCAATACATAATTTGAAGTAAACTCAGTTTACACCGCATTTTCAAATGAAATGCACAGCTATAGTTATGTGCGAGCAACTATAAATATGTGGTTGATAGCAAGAAACATGTTTCTTTAGTAGAATAATATTAAATGGATTTTTTATTATTATTATCCTTCCCTGACAATTAAAATTTTGCTAAATCTTGATAGTTTTGACCCGAGCATTTGTTTTGCAGCACAATTCTGTGCGATCGCTATACATACAAACAATGCATACGAGACATTCCCTTGTAACTATACCTTTCATCTTCTGATCAGGCTCCTTGTTTCTGGCTAAGCGGCTGCTTCTGCGAAGAACGAAAAAACGAAGGGAAAAATATAACTCAAAGAATGCAACAATCAAGAAATGCAAACTCATTTAGAAAGCAACTATGTTAAGGATATACTACCTGGTTGAACAAGTTGTTTCTCATGGTCACCAATCATCCTCAGTCATGTGGATATATAGTACCGGAGCCAATTTCTGCCTTGAATTCTCGCCCATTGCTCTGAACAGCTTAGTTCCAAGAGCTATCGACCCGATAATATGGCCTGAAAGTGGTGGTAGTGTAGAATATATGAGTTTAGTTAGTAGTTAGTTTGCAGCAGTTTTCTGTTAAGAGTTTTGTTAGTAGTTAATTAGTTTGCAGCAGTTTTCTGTTAGAAGTTAGCTAATGAGATTTGTATAAATACTCTAGTCTGTATTCTTACTTTTGAGCTGAAATAAACAAACTGAAACTTTTCCCCAAATTCTGATTTGAGCCAGAGCAGTTTTGCTCCTTCTTCAATATTCAATT
>JAULKK010011209.1:0-10216 GCA_032355705.1 Rubia peregrina
TTCAGGCGTTGGGGTAGGATGAATGGAATTTTTTAAAGTTATAATATCATTTTTTACTCTTTAAAAAAATTGGGATTAAAAAACTAGGTGTTTTTTTCTTGCTTAAAGCATTGGATCCGATTGTCTCTGCATAGTTACGTGCTGCCGATGATCCTCTTTCTATAACTTCCAATCTACTATCCAATGTTGATTTAGGAGAGATTCGAATCCAAATTATTTAAACTGACATTTGGCGATTCCGATCAAAGGATATATGCTAGATTTGTAGACTTTCAGGCTGGTTAGGTAAAAAAAGGGAAGCTTTGAATTTTCCAGAATATGTCTGGAAATAGGACACGAGCTCGGAAACTTTATTTTCCAGCTCTGAAACTGTTAAGTACCAATTGGTATGAAACTAATGAAATTTTTCCCAGCTTGGAAACTTTATTTCCGAGCTTGGAAATTGTTCAGTTCCTATTGGTATAAAACCAATGACATCTTTCTGAGCTTGGAAAGATACCCATAATTGCAAAGGCAAGACAGTTTTCTGAGCTCGGAAAACGATCTTGTTTTCAGGTCAATTTCACACTTGAACAATATTTACCCTTATAGACTTACTGTTTGTAGAACTAAATACATCCATCGAACAAGTAACATAAAAAGACAATTCAACATCCATAACTCAGTCAAGAAAGAACCATCTGAATTATCAAATGACATGCAATGCTTAGTAAAACATGTAAGATTCAAGACTTTCAACATACGAAATGGGAAACTACAAACAAGTTAAAACCAGAAAATTGTCAATCCAACATCGAAAGCGTAGTCACAAATATCCAACAACCACAAGACATACATATATTTTCCAAATTCTCCTACTCTAGCAATCTATCAATGTGAGATTCTCCCCCCTCATCTTGGCCTCCGTCATCCCCGCCATGATCACCATCACCACCGTTATCATCTTCACTCTCTGAGAAGGCCGGCTCAAAGTTAGGAGGCTCTTCATCTTCGCTCAACTCAAATGGAGGCCTCGGGCTTTCAAGAAAGTGACATAGTGGGAATGAGCATGGGTCAACATATCGTGAAACTCGGTCATGTCCGCACACATGCAGTCGAAGTACTTGCTGAACCTTGCCTTCCAACCGCTGTCTGTACCTGTCATTCAGTATTGATCAATATATTGATATATTGTAATTAATTGACATCAATAAATTAAACTATTTATCACTTACAGGAGCTAGATAACTCGTCCATTCCTTCTTCCGCTTTACGAGACCTCTTCGCAATCTTAGCTTTTTGACTAGGCATTGGACGAAAGCACCACTTGCCGCTAAAGTCTTGATGGAGCCCTTTGTGTGGGAACCAACTCTTGTCATAGTATTCCCTCCGCAGAGCTTTATCCTTAGGAATTACACCCGCCTTCTTTAGCATGTCGGTTATCAAATCACCACAGGGAAGATATTTCTTCTTCGTCTGCGCAGCCTTCAATATGAACGAGATGATGGCAAAGCCGGGGTTTATCTTTCAACCCTCTATGATGTAGTAAAACATCATGAGGTTAGCAATAATCGTCTCACAAGTATGGCCACCCATGAGGAAAACATTAAGGAATATCCATTCATAGACGAGATACTTCTCTATGGTTAAGACACCAATATCAAAACTCTCTGCTTTTCCCGCACTAGATCCTTGTCTCTTAAAATATTTCCTAGCCATAGCTGTGGGACAAAGAAGAGTTGCTTCGCTCACACCCGACAAAACATATGTGTGATAAATATCGAGGAGACCATTGGGGTCATGATATGTCCATATTATACGATGATTTTGAGATCTTTTGTACTCATTTTGGTATGATTTTATGCTTGGATTACTCCATTTTACCTTGAAATTCTATTACTGGGGTTAAGAGCGACTTTATCGCTCTTATCACTTTTAATAAGAAATTTGTGAGACAATGTAATTGTTTGAAGTTATGAAGACTACATTTTGAAGACAATGAAGACCACGAAGGCCCGAAGAAGAGAAGATGAGACTACTATACTTGGACCAAAAAGAAGTAAATTTGTGAGGGCAGAGTACTCTAGCTGTTGCGAGTCACGACGCCCTTTCGTGATTCGCGATGGTCCTCGGCCCAGATCTACTTTTTTAGACTTTTGTATTATAAATACTCTCTAGTTTTCTCCTTTTTCTATCTTCTTCCTCTCCTGATTATACTGCACTAAAACCATATTTTTTCATCTTTTTCATGTTTGTTATACCTTGAATTCATGTTTGATTTTTCTATTGTTGTTTAGTATGAACTCTAGTGGCTAAACTTAACCTTGGGAGAAATTGATTAAGGCTTCCAAGCCTATGTATTGATATCTATATGTAAGCTATTTAATTCTTTGCTATTGTGTATTTATTGTGTTTGAATTTGGTTGTTTAATCCATTAATGGTATTGGAAGTTTGAGTATATGAATTGCTTGTATGATTATGTGTTAGGGTTTGGAGAAAGTAGTTAATTCTCCTTTCTTTTGATATGAAATTCAAAGGCATGGAGTAGAGCTTCTAATATGGTTGATGATTTGATGAATGCTAGATAAATGTGATAATGTTGAACCAATGCTTTGTCATGTTTGTTTTGTGTAGCAAATGAGAGAGGTTTATGAACGTTGACCATTCTTTAGTAATCTTGTAAAAATGCATGAATTGGTTCAATGCTTAGACACAGTGTAGTGTTTATAAGTATTACCAAGCTTGTTGATTCTTTGTATTTAATGCCGTTAATGGGATACCTTTAGGCTTTGAATGACTAAAGGGGTCATTAGTGAGATTTAGCAAGAGATATCGAATTCACTCTTGTAAACTACTATCAAAGAAGGGTAGGAGATTTATATTCACAACAAATAGTGAAAGTGTTGAATAAGTTATATGCTCAATGATAGATAAGAGGCTTGGAAGTAGAAATCAATTACATCCAGGGTCCCGTAATTCATGTTTAAACTCGTCTTAGTAATTGTTGCTTGATTAGTATATTTGTATGGTTTGCTAGTTTAACTTGTCTTTAAATTGATAACTTAGAAAAACCAACCCAAAACCCCCAATTCTTTACAAGCTTTTATATGTACGTATATCTTTATATCTAGTATTGTATTTACCATTATATGAGCAAACGCTTAGAAAAATCCCTTGTCTCTGTGGACGACCCCGACTTGCCATTATTAACTTAATTGTAGTTAAGAGCACTTTAGGGCTTAAAAATAGTAACTTTGAGTGGTACGACGACGACCTCCCAGGTCATCGGGCCTTAATTTCTCAGGGGTGGTGTAGGGGCAATCTAGGGTCGCGTTGATTGTATTCGTAGTCATGTCCCATTGACCCCAGTTACATCTCCGTTATTGCTACTTTTGCCCAAATTTGCATAAAATTGTATTACTTAATCAATATGAACGGGCTCATACATACACATTAGTTTATCTAAATGTTGGGTTTTAAATGTGTTTGTGGGTTTTATTAAAATCTGCCCATTTCTTTTTTTTAAAACGTGAAAAGGATTTCCGAACTCAAAAATGTATCTTTCCTTCCATTTCGAAGAAACGTTTGATTTCCGAATACGGAAATATCAATCGTGTCACTTTCCGGGTTCGGAAACCCTTTTAATCGGGAAAAATAGGCATAAAGGGTTTCAAATGGGCATTTACTGCTCATTTAAAAAAACCACGGTTTCCCACTTCCCCTTCCTAAAAAAAACAACACAAAACCTAACACATAATTCCATTGCATCACTACTCTTTGATATAAGGTTTTGATGATATGAGGTATGTCTTTCATCCTAGTTCTTTTCTACTCCAATATCTCACCTACATTTTCATTTTCATAATTTTTTTTGTTTGATATGTATGTATGAGCTACGGAGGAGTATTTCATACCCTTTTATTGATAAAAAGGGTACATAAACTCTTCAATAAGTAGATAGGGTTATTATATTCAATCATAAATAAGCAACCTCAAATATTTTTGGTTCATGACTTCTAGGATTTGCATTTTTTATATTAATATGAGTTCTATTTGAAGTGGGGCTTGTTATTAAATATTAGCTGTGTACATAAATGCTATTGTATATATCCATTGGCTAGGGTTTAGTCCAACATATTTTCTTACATATTTTGGGTATTCTTTAAATATTAATATCTTATTTGTTTTTCGTGGCTAAGATATTTTTGGTATCTTCGTAAATGTAGCATTCAAAATGGCAAAATAGACTTGTGATGATGTGTCACATTCCGGAAATGACAACCCCCAACAACGAACTCAACATGGGATGAGGATAACGGTCTGGAAGGTGTAGAAAAAAAACCGAACACATTGTACAGCTCTAGAATGTAGAATTCCTAGGAAAGAGTTAACATCATTGATTTTTGACAAGTTGGGAAATTGTGTGGCGGAGAAACGTGCCAAATGGTCTAGTTGGGTGGTGAAGATTGGTAGAACACGAGTAGATATCCGCTACAATACTTGGCATGATGTTCTTAAATATTACAAGGACACTTTAGTGAATCCTTTTTCCTAAATTTGCATCTACAATTTCAGCTTACATGTAAACCCATCCTCCTATCCTTGTGTTGCGTAATACCCGCAGAGGCCTTTTCAAATTGAAGCAGAAGATGTGGATGCTTTGCGAAAGAAGGCTATGTTCATGATGTCCAAGAGTTGGCGTGAACATAAATACAATTTGTCTGGAGACTACATATTTAGCGATAAGAAAGGTGATCGCCCATGGGTAACACATACCCACATTCAACCGGAGAAGTGGGAGATTCACAAGAAAAGGGCATTGGAGAATAGTGATAACGTTAGTGAGAAAATACAAATTCTTAGTGTGATTAATTAGATTAAAATGTCTATAGTGATAAACTTAAACTATCATCCAACTTAGGGTACAAGGGAAGAAAAACAACATATTTCCGGGGAAAATAAAATTTCTCACCGATTGAGTTATGAGGATTATGGTTATGCGGCAATCGAGCTAGTGAAAGATCTTCTAGAATAAGATGTGAAAATTGCAATAGTGGGTGGGATGACGGAAGATGAGGCAAGGGCTTTGGTGCAACCCATCAGTGTGGCTGTCATTGAGAGGTGTGATTTATTTCTCAAAGTTCGACAAAACAATGATGGTGTATATGTCAAGGATGAAGAGAAACAAATTGCCGATATAGTGGTACATAAGTTTTTTGTGTGAAAAGTATTAATTTGAAATATATTAAGGGTATATCAAAATAACAAAGGTTTCCCTATTTATTTTTCTACTTAGGAAAAATTGAAGAATGACAAATTGCAAGGCAATTTATTCCGGGGATAAGCACGACATCCTTTGTGAAGCCACAGAAAAATTTGACCACCCAGGCAGTGTTAGGGGCTTAGGTAGTTTCTTGACCCAACGAAAAGCTTTCAGGATTGTATGGTCCTATGATTGAGTGGAACCCTTGAGAGTACATGCGTTGGAAGAAAAATCCCAACTACAAGACAAACATATTGAGCAACAAGATATTCTAATCCGGAAGTTGGTCCAACACACCGGCCTAGTTCTTCTGGAAAATATAGAGGACTTGACGCCCAATTGGACACTGCCATCTATGTGTTCATGACATTCTCCCGGTGATGTTGAGGTCAATCACGAGGAAATCGCTCAAAAACTAAGAATCGAGAGGAAAATTTTCAAACCCGAAAACCCCCGACGATACCATCCTTGCAATTGAAAAAAAGGTGTGAACGATCCTCTTCATAATTATGTCAGTTTGAATTGAGTTTCATATTTGCTATCTATTATGCTTGTGTTTTAGAGATCATATCTGTGTGAACTATACATTGATCAAGACATTGGCGGTTGGTTACTACATGTATCCAATGGAGTTTTACATGAGTTCATGAAACATCATCACTCCATACCAATTACGGAAGGTCTTTCGAGGGTTTCCTTTGACAATCCTTTGGTAATGGGCACTCCCAGACGAAGAATACAAGAAACTTGGCCCTGCCGGGGGAATGTTCTTTACTTGGCCTCGTAGACTTACATATGCTGATCCTATCAAGGATAGACATTCGAAGTAAACAAGGAATCCATCACCAAACTTGGTGAAGACAACCCCAAACCAGGTGAAATAGATGCCCAAATCGGTGCCAACAACATCAACTAGGGTTAGACCTCCATTGGCAAGAGCACAAATCCCTCGAGACACACCAGGCTTCATACGTGTCCTTTATAACATGCTTCAACCCCATTATTAAAAATAAACATACGCATTCTTGGGAAATGAATGCGTATTCGGGAGAAAACATGAAATTATGACGTTGTGGAGTGACTTTGAAGACCTATGGAGATGTGAGCAAGTTAATCAAGAAATGATGTCAATCTACACCTTGTGAGTGATTTTATTAATTTTACTTCTAAATTCAATTTCAAATACAATAACCATTATTACAAATAATACATACTATGAAATTGTCCACGTACATATTTTTTTACTAGTAATCAAAAGAAGGGATGGATTGGATACATGTGCCCGGTCATGATACAAAAAATTGGTTGTACAAAACAAGAGAGGATGAACTACATTCGCAAATGCCTAGGTTGAAATGATAAGATAATTTTCATTGCGCCACACATCAAGATTTTATTTAAAATTCTAATTTTCTTTACAAACATCATTTCCACATATTGTTATTAATATTTAAATTTTCTTATTCAGGGAACATTAGAGATTAATATTTATAGTCCTCGCAAAGAAGCAAGTGTGTTGATTGGATCCCTTCCACTTCCAACCGTCCGATGCATTCGTTGAGATTTTGGAATCTTCAATGAAGCAAAATAGTGAGGAAACGAATTGTTCATTTCAAGTGGTCAAAATCAAGGCAGTATACAAGTGTGTTAATTTCCAATATACAATACTTATTTGGTGTAATAGTCTTAATAATTTATGTTTTTCACACGTAGTACAAGAAAGCCGCTCTAACTTGGGAGTATGACTATTACGTCATGTTATACACGACCGAGTGCATTGATAAAGACTAGCAGGAAGATGTACTTGAACTTTACAAAGTAAGCGTACAATAGTTCGTGGTAATATTTCTAACTAACTATTGCCAAACATATAATACAATAATGTTACTTACAGATTTTAAAAAAAGATTGGAAACCCTACTCCCTAAATGAGATCAATATTGCACGGAATTCATTGGATCGACATCTAATCCTCAATCGACCAGCAACATTGGGGAATCCCAACATAGGTAGGGACACTCAAGTTAGATAGACATCGAACCGTAGAAATGTTGGAATAGATTTGTAGTAATTTTTATTCCTATCTATAAACTATTGCTTGGTTAGCGTTATCTATAGTTTTTAGGTGAAAAATACTATCGTGTATTGTTTTTTTAAATTAGGCTGTGTATCCAGGCTGTTTTTATGCCGAGAATATTAATGAAACAAAATTTATACAAAAAGATCAGATTGTATTTTTGAGTCCTGAATGTATTTTCATCTCTTTGATTTTAATATCCCATTGGTCAGAATATATTTTTCGAACTCAGAAACATGCAACACGAATGTATTTCCGAACTCGGAAATGCATTTGGGAAAAAATGCCCCGCCAAAAATTTACAGAGAGCGACTTGAAATGCGACACAAATCCTGCAATTACATTTCATTTTACAAAGATACGAAACATGGCTATTACTAATTTCAGACTTTGGAATGTGGAGCCTTTACGAGATTGGAAACTTATGTGAGGTACGATGTAAAAACCATGGTTTTCGAGTTCAGAAACAAATTAAATGCGGGTTTTACCTTTAATTAAAGGTGGTTTTTGACCGCCTTCGTTGGAAAATTTTAAAGGTATTTCTAGGAACCACCTTCTTTTTAGCTTGATTAAAGGCGGAACCATTAAAGGCACTTGGAAAGTGCCTTTAAATTTCCGATAGAATCGCCTTTAATGGGCCCCTCCTATGGTAGTGTGAGAGATAAAAAGGGTAGTGAGAATGTTGTAGCCGACCATTTGAGTAGATTGACACCTTCTGAGAGCCTAGATCTCACCAAGGAGAAGCACAAGTTGGAACCAATCCGGGAAGAGTTTCTCGATGGATAATTGTTCAGGGTGACGACTAGTCAACCTTGGTATGCCAATATGGTGAACTACTTAGCCACAAGAGGATTTCTTCCTTCTTATGATTAGAAAATAAAGGATAGGTTACTAAATGAGGCAAAAGAATATTTTTGGGATGATTCTTACTTATGGAAGTATTGCACCGATTAAGAGACTAGGAGGTGCATTCACAAAGATGAAGTAGAACCCATACTTAAACTATGCTATTCCTTCAATAGTGATGGACATTTCGGGTATAAAAGAACCATCAAGAAAGTAGCAAAATTTGGGCTTTATTGGCCCAAAATGTGGAAACTTACCCGAGACTTTGTCCCATTATGTGATCATTGCGAAAGGCTAGGTAACAGGTCTCATTCAAAAATGAGATGCCCCAAGTTTTCTCTAAGCTGGTTGAGAGTTTTGACGTGCGGGGAATGAATTTATGGGGCCCTTGCGTGATTACCATGGGAACAACTATATTCTAGTGGCGATGGACTACATGTCCAAATGGGTTGAAACCAAGGCAACAAGGAACAAATATTCAAAAATAGTGATAAGTTTCCTCAAATCAAACATTTTTCTCTGTTTGGAGTCCCCCAAACCATAAGCGATAGAGGAACCCATTGTTCCAAACGGACCACATAATACTTGTTGAAGAAATACAGAGTGACCCGTAGGACATTCACCGCTTACCATCCACAAACAAATGGTAAAGTAGAGATAGCCGATCGGGAAATCAAGAACATCCTTGAAGTGAAGATAAACCCATCTCGGAAGGATTGGAGTTCCCGATTAGATGATGCATTTTGGGCTTCACGGACAGCACACGAAACTCCCATAGGCATGTCACCCTTTCGGGTCCTCTTTGGTAGGACATGCCACCTTCAAGTCGAACTCGAGTACAAGAAACATTGGGCCGTAAACCATATGAAATATGGACTTGAGCGAAGCAAGAAAACCTAGGAAGTTACAACTACAAGAACTTGAAGAACTTAGGTGCATCTCCTATGACACCACATTAATTTACAAGGAAATAACGAAAGCACAACACAATGAGAGAATAGTAAAGAAGGACTTTGTGGTGGGATAAAAAGTTCTTTTTTTCCCAATATCGACTTCATCTCTTTCTGGGAAAATTGCGGTCAAGGTGGGCAGGTCCGTATGTGGTGACCAAAGTATATGCCCAAGGTTCAATAGAGGTGAAAAATGAGAAATATGACATCAAGTGGCTAGTCAATGGGCAAAGGGTGAAACCTTACTTTGAGTGGGGAGATTTGGGACAAGTCAAGAAGGAAAATTCCCTCCTTGACGATGAAATCCATGAACAAACACTTACAAGGTGAATAAGTCGTGGGGACGACATTAAAATTACCCAAGGTAAATGTCCTTAGGTTTTATTATTTCATTTTGTTTTAGGTTATATTTGTGGAACTTTATTATGCTTGGTTTTGTGTTGTTTTGATAGGGAAAATTGTGATCAAAAGATAGCCCAAGGAGTTTGCATTCCCAAAAACTTTTGGTGTAAGCATAGAAATCCCTTTCACTAATTCTACGAAGGAAAAGGAAAATTACTCTTCGATATTACTCATTCATATAAGTGGTTCTTTACAATACTTGGTGTAAATTTGGGTGAAAACTTTTCATTCTAAATATTCCCTCACATACTCCAGTTGTTATATTCTACTTTTTATGATGCATTTAAGACAATTTAAGGTTTAACTATGGGGGAGAGAGTAGTTGGCACTTAGGAGTTCCAAAATGATTCCTTTGTGTTTGTGTGTAAGTTTCTTTTTACTTACTCCCTCTGGTTTCTTAACAATGGCTCCTTTTTTTTGAAAATTTTTCAAGGCATGTTTGACCATCGATAAAACAAGGGATTTTGATTAGAAAAATGAAGGCCCTTGCAATAGCATTAGATCTAAATAATCTAAATATTTAGCGGCCCGTGTGCTATTGCAAGGGCCTTGTGCTATTTCACGTCCCGTGCCGATGCAGCAGTGAGAGGTCATCGCCGTACCTCTCAAAGATGTAATTTTTAAGCCCTTATTGCTCACTAAATACAACTAAGTAGATAGTTTGGCAAGTCGGGGTCGTCCACAGAGAAGAGGGATAT
>JAULKK010011220.1:0-10216 GCA_032355705.1 Rubia peregrina
TGGGCTCGTTGTATTGAGACTCGTAGGTCTACTTATGGTTATGCCATTTTTCTTGGTGGCAACCTGGTTTCATAGAGTGCTAAGAAGCAACCTACAGTCTCTCGTTCTAGTCAGAATTAGAATACCGGGCTATGGCTAACACTGCTAAAGAACTAGCTTGGTTGATGAATTTACTACGGGATTTGTGTGTCACTGCATGTGCCCCACTTGTTTTTCTGTGCGATAATAATAGTGCTCTCTTTCTTTCTTAGAATCCAATTTCACATATGAGAGCCAAGCAAATTGATATTGATTATCATTCTGTGCGTGAGATGGTGTCTTCAGGAAAGCTCAACCGGGTGAAGTAGACCAGGCACTCAACCGGGCATCCCAACCCTCAACAGGGCGTCCCAACCATCAACCGGGCATCCCAGCCCGCGCCTCAGCAGAAACCACGTGCATAGAGCAGAAACCGCACGTTGCTCGATGCCCAGAGCCTTAACTGCCGTCGCCTGGTGGCCAGAGCCTTAACCGCTTGTCGCCCGATGCCCAGTGCCTAAACCGCGCGCACCCGGTGCCCAACGCTTTAACCGCCAGTTTCCGATGCCCAGAGGCGAGACAGTGCTTGTACTGCGGGCCGCAGGACCCTGCTGCAGCCCGCAACGGTAAAAAACGAGCTGAGCCTATAAAAGCCTTTTTCAACTCCTTCTTCCAAACTCTATTTTTACCCAAAATTTTACTCTCCAAAACCCTAGATCTTTTATTTCTTCATCATTTCTCCAAATATTTTCATGGATTCTTATGCTTTTCATGGATTTCTCCAATTATCCACTCTTGGGAGCAATTGGTAAGCATTTTAGTATGAATTTGTGAGATTTGATTTATCCTATTATGTGCTTTGATTATCAAGTATATCTTCTGCTTTCTTGTGTAATTAGTGCATGATTTAGACTAAGATGATCAACTAGTTGATGATTGTGGGCTAATTATTTGCTAGGTTTTTGGTCAAACCCGGAAGACTTTGACTTTTTGTCGATGTGATTATCATTAGTTGATGCTAGGTTATAATTGGGTGTGACAACTAATTATAATTATTGATTGATGGAATTGCTTATATTTAAGATGAATTTGAATGGGTTTGACTAATTATCAATGTGGCTCACTAATAACGATTAGCATGAAGGCAGCTCCTCGTAGTCATTATTAGTAGATATATTTGTGCTATCCCGATATTTCTCACTTGTAGGATATTGTGTTAGTAGTATTGGTTCTCCATGTGTGTTTCTATTCTTGGGGAAGTCTGTGACGCTGATCGTCTAGGGTGACATGAGGGTAAGGGTTATTGTGTGACGCCGATCGCCCACTCTAACTATAACCGAGGAGAGGCAAGAAATATCTTCACCTGAAAGGTGTGGATAAGTTCCTCCACAATATGTGATTAATGCATAGAATAGGATAATTATTCAATGATCAAAGGATGACTAGAAATGTAAACTAATTGCACCCGAGACTCGTTATCATCTTAATTACATTTTTCGTGCTAGTGTGATCGTAGTTATATTGTTTTCTCTAATTGTTGGTTAATTTAGTTATTTAAAGTAATCGTAGTGTTTTCTAAAATCAAAACTGTCCAAGTTTGTCACCACACATTTAGAGTGACATCTTTTTGTGCTTTTAATTACGCTTAACACTCGATAAAATCCTCGTGGAAGACCCCGACTTGCTACTGTCTACTTTCTAGTAGTTAGCCGCAATTAGGGATTATAAATACTATCTTAGAGAGGCACTACGATGGCCTTCCATCGTGAATACAAAGTTTCTATTAGTTTCTATTAAGTCTACAAAACTTGGGATTTAGACATGAGAACCAATAATAGCCGTCTAAACCCTTTGTCGTGCAAACCTAACTAAAACTAGCAATCAACAAAACAGAAGATGATAGTAAATACGTTAAATGCATTGCCTAACGTGTGCTATATTGTGCACACAATTAGTAAGATTAATTTTGGTGCATCAAGAAGGAAAAAAACAAGTACCAGTGTACTACATCAGCAAAATACTACAGAGTGCAAAGAGGGTGTACTTGTGAGTTGAAAGGTTAACTCTAGCTTTGGTATATTCAACAAGGAGATTGGGAACCTATTTACAGAGTCATGAGATCGTCATCTATACTGACTACCCAATCAAGAATTTCCTAAGCAAGCCTGAATCATCTTGGAGAATGACAAAGTGGGCTCTTGAATTGGGGAAATATGAGATTCAGTTCTAACCAGGAATTGCAATAAAGACACTAGTCTTAGTAGATTTCATTGCGGAGATGCCAAGTGCAGATAAGCGAGAGGCAAATATGTAACAAAATTTTGGAATCGATAAAGGAAAATCCAAGTGGGAAGACAACACATGGAAACTGTTTATAGATGGAGCATCTAACAGAGAAGATTGCGGTGCAGGACTGCTACTAGTCAATCCAGAAGGAAGGGAGTACATATATTCACTTCGTTTTGACTTTCCACTCACCATCAATGAAGCTGAATATGAGGCACTAATATGTGGCTTAGACCTTAAAATCAGGATGAAGTTCAAAAGTGTTAAGTGTTTTAGTGATTCACATATAGTACTCCAGCAAGTACAAGGAGACTACGAAGTGCGAAAGAGTAGTTAATAAAGTATTTAAGAAGATTTTGTCAGATCATTTCCCTACTCGAATTCTTTGATATTCAACATGTATCAAGAAGTGAAAACACAGAGGTAGAGTCTTGATCAAATTGGATGCACCTAGATTCGATTCATTGATATGACACAAGGATGTGAAAGTGGAGATCATTCCAGTCAGAGGTACAGTAATAAAACCTGGGTCAATGGTCCAAACAGAAGAAGTAAACTGGATGACACCGTTAGTTGATTACTTTTCAATGAGGAAGTTTCCAACGGACAAGATACAAGCCAGAAAGTTGGAATTGCAATCTCACAACTATTTTTATGAATGGGGAATCGTATACAAAAAGGTTTCTTATCTCCACGGGTAAAGTGTGTAGGGCTATTGCAAGCAGGCGTAGTCTTGAAAGAAGTGCATGAAGGAAGATGCAGAACACATCAAAGGTCTCGAAAAATTGTGAAGAAGATAGTTCGGGAAGATTACTATTGGCGAACTATGTTCAATGATGCACATAACTTCGTGCTAAAGTGCAAAAGATTCCAGATTAATGCCCCGATATCACATAAACCACAGACTGCTTTAACAGGAATATATGTAGCTTGGTCATTCGATGAATGGGGAATTGACATAGTCGGAGCTTTTCCAAAGGTTTCTGGCAATGAAATATTTCTAATTATGGAAATTAACTACTTCACAAAATGGGCGAATCAAATCCATTGGGAAGAGTAATGGCAGAAGTAATAAGAAAGTTTGGTTGACATAATATAGTTTGTCACTTCGTGGTGGCACAAATTATTGTCACAGACAATGGCACACAATTCACAAGTGGGACCTTTACTGAATGCTTCTTGAAGTTAGGGATTGCACAAAATTTCACATCTGTAGCTCACTCTCAAGAAAATGGTCAGGTGGAGGTAACCAACATGACCAAAGTTCAGGGTATTCAAAAAAGATTGGAAGGAAAGCGAAGTGATTGGGTGGACGAGATGCCCAACACCCTATCATTGTACTAAACAACCACTTAACAACCAATTAGAGAAACACCATACACTCTAGTCTATCTTCAGAGACAGTAATACCAGTGGAAATCGGGAACTCAAAATTTTGAGTAGAAGAATAAAAGAACGATAATCCCAAAATGATGAGGTTTGATTTAGACGAACTCAAAGAGAAAAGATAATAGGAAACAATCAAAGAGGCAAAGTACAAAGAAAAGATTGCCAGAGCATACAATGAGAAAGTCAAAGAGATGCAATTTCAAATTGGTGATCTCGTGGTGCGGAAAAATGAAGCAAGCTTGGCAGAAGAAAATGAAAGCTAAACCCAAAGGGGGAAGGCCTGTACAAAATAATGAGAACACACGGATCCAACTGCAACGAGTTAGAAAGATTGGATGGAAGCAACGTTCGTAACGCTTGTCATGTGATCAACTTAAGAAATTTTTATGTGTAGATCCAAATGGAGGATAGGGAAAATTTTGTTGTGTAGGAGCCATGAGATGATCATTGGTGATGTTTGCATCATTGTTTAGTTTTGAAGATGATATTATCGCAGTTGTACATTGTAAATATCAAAAAGCATCTTTTGAGGCAAATCATTTTTCATGTTCTTTACTTACATCTTATCAATAATAGTCAACTATGGCACATCAAAAACTTAATATCAAGTCTTGTAGTCATGAAAATTGGGTCTGATCAATCACGACGTAACAATCTACGAAGTTTTCAGGAGATGATTAAAAAAGTTGAGAAAACCAACAAAAGAAAGCAATAGATCTTGCGGTTCTCACAATACAACCTTTCAATTTTGAAAGCTTTGCAACCTTACTTTTGCAAGTCATAGATCTTGCACAAACGCAGATATACCTATAAAAACAGCAATGTAAGCAAGCAATGGATCATGCAGTTTGCACAAAACAAGCTCCCGATTTTGCAAGCTATAGATCTTGTAACTTCGTAAACATAACTAGGCAAGCCATAGATCTTGAAAAAAAGGAAGATATGCCTACAAAGATAGCGACAAAAGAAAGCGATAGATCTTGCAGATTCGCACAATACTAACTCTTAATTTTGGAGGCCACAGATCTTGCAAAAATGAAATACGTGCCTACAAAATCAGTGACAAAAACACAAAATAAACCATGCAGCTTCGCATGGTAATGGTTTATGGCCTTAATTACAAAATTAATAGACCTCGTAGACAAACATACAAACGAACAAGTGCAAATACAAAAGCATAAAATCAATTATAGGGCCGAATTCCTCGCGGTCAAGCTATGTACTCATAACATCAAAAATGTCTTGATAATTCTTGTTCTAAGCTATCAAGTTTTGTACTTCATCCTCTAGTCAGAAAATATGCGACCTAACAGACTTAGACTAATTAATCCTCTGGCCACCGATATTCATAGTTAGATCTCCACGGCCAGCAGAACCACGAGATAATGATGGAACGACCCGAAGCTTATCTTTGTAATCAACACAATCTTGTTCAAGATGGTGCATACATGAGTCAAGACAATTACACTCAGAATGAAAGTGGTCATTCTCACTACGTAACTGGGTATTTATAGCGAACTGTTCATCAAACCTACTTTGCCACCTGACTGAGGGAGAACAAAGGTGATCACACTCATTTTGTTTTTACTTCAGTTGATCCAATACATTATCGATGCAAGAACACTGCTTGTACATAATCAAGGTATTTTGATGAGGTTCGCGGGCCTTTCTTACAACAAAATTCTTAGCCTTTTCTTGCCAACTAGCATTTTAACCATAATCAATTACTGGCACTGAATAAGGTTGTTTTGTTTAGTAAAAAATTCTTTCAATTAACGAACAGAGTCTTGTGTGTCCTTTAAAGTCTTCTTCCATATAACTTCAAGATCGTTAATACTAAGTTGCATATACTTCAAATGAATACCTAATGATAGCGCCCATTCCTGAACACGGCTCGGAAGATTGAGCGAACGCATGTATACACCGAAAGATTCAAGATTGACTTAGCTATGAACTATATGATTGTCCAAATATTATATACTATAACCTTTAGGTACAAACTTGCTATAAGGGCATGCCGAAGAAGGAAATGGAGATGATGAGGAAGTAGAAATTTGTCATCCAAGAAATAATGGAATGTATTCCAATTTTTTAAAGAAGCGATTAACAGAAACAAGCATAAGATATTCCTTGGATAATATTGAGTAGCTTCAACCAGCCTAATGGATCAATGTGAATGAAGAGAGAAAACCCAGGGCGATGATGAAAATGAAAATTTTATCCCAAACAGTTAAGACGTTCCAAAGACTTATGATCAACCAAAATATCAAAGCTCCGCATATAAATAAATACGACGAGGATTTGAAAAATTAGAAGGGTGATGCAAAATTAATATCCATAATAGCACAACCACTACAGACATACACCAGAGTATTTTTACGAATTACAAATAAAATGTCTCAAAATCCATAACACTAAGATCAACTAACATTAGAGGGAGAAGCAGCCGAATGCTAGACAACGAGAGCAGAATCCTCCTTGTTCACATACTGAGTGGAAACCTCAGTGCTCGCATTGGCCTTAGGATTAGAACAAAGCTTAGGATCATAAGAAGCGAATGCAAGATATTCAAAATAATCAACTTCGCACTTCTCTAGCTTAGTCACAGAGGGAAAATAAGGAAGGCCATTGAGGTGAGATAGCAAGGTATATGGATGACCACCTTCAGAAATGCTGCTAATAAAACCATTATCAAGCATAACTTTCTATTTCTCCAATACTGCCTCAGATCTAGCCATTTTAGGCAAATTGGTATCCTTTAAAGTAGGATTCAGTCCTTGCAATTCGACTAGAGCTTTGCAGTAACCAACGTTGCAAGCAGAGGTAAAAACATCCTCAAATAACTTGAAAACATCCTCAAAAACATCTTCATTTTTACGAGCTGATCAACAAGGAATTGAGGGTATCTAGGGGAAACAGGACCATTAGTCCACATATCCTCTAGCTCGGAACGAAGTTTCTTGGTTTCCCCCTTGGGGGCCTTCACATTCTCCTCAGTAGTCCGTGCACATTCATCAGCAACTTCGAGAGAGACCTTCATAGCTTTGCATTTCTCTTCATTGGCATAATATTTTTCTAGAAGCGAACCATCTTTTTTGAGAATTTTGCAACTCGCTCACTAACAAGCTAAAGACTCTCAACAAACTTATCACATTTCCATAAAGATACATAAGTAAATTTAACAGGTAGACATTGTAATAAAGGAACATCAAATCAAACCAAAAACAATTTCAAAATTTTAACTAACATACCACAACCATTGTTTCATGGAGCAAAAGTTTAGATAAAGGAGCAAGAATAGTTCCTTCTACCAATAAGTTATGGCTTCGCAGTGGAATTTTAGGATGAGAATGGCTAATATGCCCCCCTTTTCTTAGGGGGCTCCAAGGTGCTTGATGATCCACCAGTTTGATCCCTTTTCCTTCTTCTTTTGGAGACATCAGTGGCATTGCCAACAGCTACCTCTCCACCTTCGATAATGAGAATTTTCTTCGATAACATTCTCCCGTGGGACAACAATTTCATTGTTGTCATTTTTTTGGGTAGGCGTAACTTTGGGATCCTCATTTTCATCATCAGAGAAAAATGTCCTCTGAACAGAACGCTTAGCTAAATCCATATCTGCAATCCAGTGTACAATGCAAGTTAGACGAACATGCATAAATAATTGGACAATGAGAAGAGTAAAGATAAAATAAGTAGAACAAGGGAAAATGACAAGATAACGACAAACAAACACTTTCTCTCTCAGAATTGGCATGGCAAGGACAGATCGCGAATGTTCGCTGAGTGTTAATACAACCTCGGACTCAGCATTAAGACGAACCCCTACCTTAGGAAGCTTGAATTTGGGAACATTATAGTTCCAAACTGGAAAAGCTCGTTCGCTCCCATTACCAAGTTTTAAAAGGAAAATATTTTATTCCATACACCACGGTTATTGGGAAATCCACTGACAAACTCGATATTGGGAAGGAATGGATAAAGGGTGAATTCGTCAGACGAGTTTTTCACCTCGCGAAGCTGATAAAGGTTACAGAATAGGTCAATCAAAAAAGGGATTTGAGTTGCCTCGCATGCATGATAGAAAACAACAATGATTAAGACACCCTTAGGGTGAAGCTGAGATAAGGCAACCCGATAATGTAATAGTAAGTCTAGAACGTGCTGAGGTAAGGGAAAATCGAGTCCAAATTTAAGATAATTCAAATAGAAAGAGATAAAGACAGGAGGAGGAGTGCGAACACTATCAGAGTAAACATAAGTCCTAAGCTCTTACGAAGACAAAAAAGGAAAATTATGCTTTAAATTTTCCAAGTGGTAATCGGAAAGAGCGCTACTAACGGTAGAAGAACCGATGAGGTGGTCAGAATCCTCTCCAAAATTGACATCATCAACATGGACATCTTTTACGGAAGGTTCCGCAACATTAGACGCAGACATTTGGGCAGAAAAAATTCCTAAGATTCAAATGAGAACTCAATCAATTACAATCACAGAAAGAGAAAAAGAAAATTCATGTGAAATATGAAAGAATGAACATAGAATATACGCCTGAAAAATAATCGAAGATTCCCTAGACCAAGATTGAAAAGCAAACTTACTAGAATAGAAACACCGTACAAATTCACAGCTATAAAAATCATCTTAGAAAGGAAGAAAAGATTAATTGCAGAGAAACTTATGAGTTAATGGAGTGCGATGAGAGACTGGAGCAATAAACAAGAAAAGAAGAAGATGAAGAATCAAGAAAGGACACAAAATTTAATTAAGGTAACTGAAAAGCCAAAAGGAAATAGAAAATAATTATGAAGGCCTGACAAAAAATGAATTACCTTTTTAGAAATACGAGAAGGCGGTGGTGTATGAGTGGGGATAATACACTTAATAGTGACAAAATTAATTCATCAAAATCGAAGCAATTATAAAGGGAGAAAATGTAACAGTAGAAAAGTAAATCTCGGAACATCAGCAAATAAAAAGGAGGAGATCTCGGCTCCAAGTTTGCTACAACTAGAAGTCCACCAACACTTCGTTAGAATAGTTCAAGGGGCTGTGATGAAGAACATGTTCTTACAGTTCAAAGAATAAATAGAATAACAGTTCGTGTACATCTTACTACCACAGTCATCGCTTTGTGTTTGACTGACTTCGTGGCTGGAGGTGGTTGTAGTGTATACCTAGCCCAAGAACTAGAAGCTATTGACCTTCAGGCCCAACCTAATCTTTAACTGCGAATAAACAAAGACAAAATGTACAATTTTTTGCCCAATGTTTAAGTCAACCACAAACCGATAAGGAAGAAATCATGCCTAAGTGGATTCAACCATAAACCGAGAAAGAGGGAATTAGGACCAACACTTAGCCCCGAACCAAAAGTGTAGTAACAACGATACAATCCACGATCTTAAACCCTAGTAATGCGGAGCCACGAATACAATAGGCCATAAATACAAGGGAGCAATACTGGCTCACGTAAGTAAAACTAAACTGAGAAATTCTGATTCTCTGAAGGAAAAACACCGACTTGATCGTCAAAATATTTTCCTTGAAATTATTTCTAGGAATTGTTTTGCATGGAGAAACGATGTACGATGAAATGAATAAATATAAACTTTAAAACACTCAATTACTAATTAATTATTAAATGACCGGTATAAAGCAAGATTTTGTGTATAAACTATAAAATTACTTATATAAAAATTTATTAAATGTTTCGTAATATATATTTTAAGTATTAATTTTGTATTCCTTAATGATATATTTAAGGAAAAAAATACATTTATAACCCTAACTTTAGAGTGAAAGTGCCAATATAACCCTGCAATATCAGAAAGTGACAATTTAATCATAACTAATTATTGTATGTGTCAATTTAACCATAACTTTCAAAATATTTGTGCCGATATAGCCAAATTTCCTATTTCCGACATTAACCCATGAAACTCCGACAATGAAAAAAACGGAATGATGAAAATACCCTTTGAACCCCTCACCCCTCACCCTCGCTACCACCATAGCAACCCCACTCTTTTCCTCCTCGAAACCCTAGCCTCTCACCGCCACCCCGCACACACCGCCACCCTCTCCCTGTTTTCCACCCCCACAACAACCCTACCTCGCACCCCATCCCCCCTTCCCCAACCCCCCCAACCAACGCCCTCTTCCTCCATCTCCCTGCAGTCATCTGAGCATCTCTGACACTGAAGAAGACGTCGAGGAAACATCGGTAAGGTTGCAATCCTGCCCTTCTTCCTCCCAATCCATGTCCAATTGAGAGTTAGAATCAACAACTAACAATAATGACAAGCTGACACAACATGGCCTATCATTTTTATTCCCTCTTCCCAATCCCTCAAAAACGAAAAAAAATATCAAACCAATGTTCGGACTTTTTCCTCTTTGCCAATATTTGGAGTTTTGAAATAGGGATATTTACATTTATAACCCTGACTTTAGGCTGAAAGTGCCAATATAACCCTGCAATCTCAGAAAGTGCAAAAATAACCCTAACTTATTATTG
>JAULKK010011230.1:0-10216 GCA_032355705.1 Rubia peregrina
GGAAGGAGGCGATAAGGCGGCGAGAGACGGAGATGAGGCGGCGAGAGGTGCAGGGAGGCGGTAAAGTGCAGTGATTCAGAGATGAGTCGAAGAGGTGCAGCGGGAGAGGGCAGCAGGTTTTTAGATTTGAAATGTAAAATATAGGGGAACTTTCATCTTTTCAACTAATCAAAATTAAAAGGCAGCATTTTCTCACTCTTCAGATTCCCTCATGACAGAGGGAGTACTTAGAATAGAATTATACTTAGAATTTAGAGAAAATTACTTTTATAACCCTACATACTTCACATAAGTGCCAATATTTCCTTTTGATAATTGAAACTGCAAATATAACCTTAGATAGATGATGTAAGTGTAATTTTACTCATTCCTTTAATTTAAGACCGTATTTGATTGAAAATATGATTCTACCCCTCAGCTTTTAAAAAAAGAAATTACAATTACGCCCTCCAAAGCCCATTCTTCTTCTTCTTCTTCTTTTCTCCTTCTCCACCGTTATTCTTAGCTTCTCAGATGTCTTTCTTTTCTCCTTCTCCACCACTGTTTTTAACTTCTCCAATCTCCAATCTCTTCCTCTCTCTTTCTCCTTCTCTGATGTGCATCGCAGCTTTCTTCTTGGGAGGTAGAAGAAACCAGAGGTTTTGGTGGCGGGAAGTCGGGCGTCACATCTAACCATCGTCATCGTCAGAGGAGGTCGGGTGATAGTGCTTCAGTGGATGAAGTTTCACGTTGCCGAAAAGTGGGCTGGTGGTTATAGGGTTTCAGTGGTGGGGGTTGGGTGTTGAGCGGCGGGCGTGGTGACGCTCGGTGGTGGTGGGGGCTAGGCATCGAGCAGTGGGACTGGTGGCGACAGGTGTCTAGGGTTTCATGGTTGGGAGGGTACTGGAATGTGGTGATGGTGAGGGTGATGGTGGGGGTGGCGGCAGAGCTGTGGTAAGTTGGTGGTGATGGTGGCGGTCTGAGGACAAAATTGTCTCAACACTTTTGGGTTTTAGGAACGTCGGTCAATGACAAAAATTGTGTTTTTGGGTTATATTGGCACTTTCATCAACTAGTTAGAGTTGTTTTTGTACTAAAAATTATCTGATAGTATATTGACACTTAAATAGTTAGAGTTATATTGGTATGTATGCCTATAATATATTATTCATGTGTAGTATAAGAATTGAATTGTACTTAGAAACAAAGTCAACCCTGCAATAGCTATTCAACTTCGTTATCCTTTTCCCAATCAAGTTATGATTTCATAATCCTATATCATTCGTATTCAATCTTCAATTTTCTTTGTACGTTCAAAAAAATCTTCAATCTTCTTTGTGAAATCACCATAGATATGAGTTTGCCCAACGATCTGGTGAGGGAAATCCTTTTGAAGCTTCCTTGTTTCAAATCAGCTGTGAGATTTGAGTTGCGTATGCAAATCATGGAAAAGATTGATCAAAGATCCCTGTTTCGGAGACGAGCTGTTCAACAACATTAATCAAAATCACCGTAACATAAAAAACAAGTACGATCCATCCCTTGTCTTCATCAGACAAAAGGTTAAGATCATCGGAAGCCCTAATTATGAGTACAGATTGCTATCACAATCAAAAGAGAAGTGTTACAATGCTTTACCTTTTCCTGTGAATGTGCCACAGCTCGAAGTAGTTGGATCATACAATGGAATCCTTTGTTTTGGCAAAAATGGACCTGGGTTCGGGGTTCACTTGTACAACCCTATCACTCGCGAACACCGGGTGCTCCCACCTAGCCCCTTTAAGGGTCACTTGCATGAATCCATTAGTCAGTCTGACAGGAGACGTCCTCGTCGGGTGTTAGGGTTTGGTGCAGATACGCGCAACAGTGATTACAAGGTCATTAGCATATGGGGGAAAGATAATGGGATGAAAATCAGTTCACCATATTGGCGTAGGATTGATGATGATGAAAACTTGGTAGAGATTTACAAACCCAGTGCAAACAGTTGGACTAGGGTTGATGGTGCAAAACTCGTAGATCGTTTCACCGTACCTGATCATGGTGGAGCACTTATGAATGGCTGCTTTCATTGGTTGCTCGAAAATGATGATATCCTTACTTTTGAGTTTGGGTCCGAGATATTTCAGAGGATGGGGAATTCAACTAGCTATAGGTGGTAGTATGACCGCGCACAATGGCTCGTGCATCTAACTACTTTGGATGACTAGCTTGCTCTTTAAGTGTCCTCTATGGTGATGAGTGGAACTCGTGTATGGGTGATGGGGGAATATGGCAACCCGCGTTCGTGGACAATGAGGATGTTTTATGTAGATGAATTATTGAGGGACTTAGTTACGTGCTGGATTCACGATGTCAACCTCGTACTACTGATGTTTGTTGGAAGTTTGATCACATGCCCTCCTAGGGAGGAAGGACGCGAAGAGGTTAGGAGGATGAAGTTGGATTGCTCGTATGTGAGGGGTGCAGTTTCCCAACCTACTTTGGTTTCACTTCACGCTGTTTCGAAGTCGGGTGATACCGTTGAAGACAAGAAGTTCTGAAGTTGGAAGAAACTTGTCAGAAGTGGTTGTTTTCTTAGGTCTTTAGGGAAATTGTAATGTTTCTGATCTTTTTTTTTATGTCTTATGTTTCTGATATTTGGTGTTCTCATCTTTCTGTAACTGGTTTCTTTCTATTAATGAAATGTTAAAACCAAATACCTCAGTAGTACAATGATTCTTCCTTATTAAGGTGACTTTTTCTACCTCTTACAAACTAGATGGAACCACAGAATCAGAGATTCTAGAATCGAAACCACCTACATGATTAGGTTCTGAAACTGAATCCAGATCAATGTAGTCATCCAAGATATGTAAACCTAGTTCTAAATCGCGCTATTCATCTTTCACATAAAAATAACATGAATTCTTCAGTTTCTCTTCAATTTGTATCCCTCTTCTTTTCATCTCCTTCATGATGAACTTAACCTCATCGATCTTGTTCAACTCCCCACATAAAAATCCCCAATACATAAATATCCGACGAGTAACAACGAGTCAACCAGACAACAACAGCAACTAAGGCTTTTAGGCTTGGGTAAGCGAATCATATCCTGTCATTACAAAATGATGCATATGTATAAAAATATATATTTTTTATAGTCTTGTTCGAAGTCTTTTTAGGATTTCATGTTTCCTGTACACTTCCAAGCCATTTATGATGCATATATCTGAATGAAATAATAATCTCATTTTTTAGTCCAATCAATACAAATAACATTTGGTAAAATAAAATGCTTCTCTATTGCAAACTGTAAAATATCTGCGGCACAATGTACAATCAAAGGAACAGATGATTTATGAACGAATATGCAACCGAAAACACTCTACATATCAGAAAGAAGGTGATGTTCCAGACTTCCAGTTCATCTAAATCAGAAGGGAGGTAAATGAAAGTACTACATATACGCTTTTCAACAATCAAGACATTGGCTTTAACACAATGCAAAACAAAAAAAACTATGCTTTTCAACAATCAAGACACCAAATTTAACACAATACATCACAAACAAAAATAAGCTTTCAACAATCAGGACACTAACTTTAACACAGTGCATCACAAACAAAAACACAGGAAGAGCAAAAAAAAATGTCCTTGGAAATTACAAGAAGAACAACAGATAAAAAATCAATACTTCCTCCCTCCCACTTTTACCAGTACACTTAGTCACTTACCCTATTGGCATGTCCAAAACTACCTAGGACACTTTCTATGTGTCCTATTTTGAGCAAACTTTAACTTTTCAAATAACCCACTGTTCATTCTGTCTCCTACTTATTCTCCACAGACTGTTATCCCGAGCTACTGTACTGAACTGTACTGAACTAAACCTAAAATGAATATGGTGAAAAATAAGAATTAACATACCAATAGTAAGCTCCATACTCGATTCAAAATCTTCTTGAACTGAGCAACTAACCATTTCTAGAAGCAGTGTTCACCTAACTACAAAACCCTTTTGCCTATGCTCTCCAAATTCTTATTAACCAATTACTGTGTAAAATCAGCTAGTTTTACATTTTCCCATATGATAATGCACAAAGTTCTAAACTTGAACCTACATTTGCTTCAAGAAAGACCCTAAAAAATTGTAAATTTCAAAAGAGTTCGATAAAATTTTCACTGAAACTGCAAATTAAATAAATCCCAGAAAATGAAAAACGATTAAATGAACGAAGAATATTAAATTGCCTCCACCATGGGTTCGGGGGATGGCGACTGGAAATAGTATTTTCTTGCAGCGTTCGGTTCTGATTATATAAAAACTGCTTGTAAAAGCGTGGCTTTACAGCTATTTCTTGTATCACGCCTTCTTTGTCGGTTGGTCTTTCTTGTCTTTTGCAAGAAATTTAATGTCTTATAAAATTATATTTTTTCTCTCAAGAATTTAATGATAAAATTCGAGCATGTTTGCCAAATAGTGGTTAGTTTATTGCTTTATCTAATAGGTTTGAAATTCTACGGCGACCATCTCTCTACCGCGACCACCACGAGGTTGTCATGGTTGCAGCCAACCACAACTTATACTGTGGAATAACGAGACTCCAGTGAAGTGAGAATAAAGTTAAATTCAAAGAAGAAAAATAGTAAAGAATGAAAAATTGAAGAGAATGAAGGGTGAAGGCGGAAGGGAGTATTAATTTTATGAAGCAGGGAAGGAATAGTGACGCGCGTAGCCTAAATGATGGAAGAGAGGGTGACATGCGAGTGCAACACTCTGAGTAACCAACCACATATTTTTCTGAAGGAGTTAATTTGTTTAAGTTACACAATTTACCATGTGTAAACTATAACTCTTAACAATTGCATATAAGTCCTTTGTGACGGTCTCATCCAACTTTTTGTAAAAACAATTTAGAGAAAAGTGCATTTTAATCCTATGTTTTGGCCGAAAGTGCATAAATGATCTTGTAAAATCTGAAAGTATAAAAATAATCCTGGATTTCGTTGACTGATATGTCAACAGCCAAATTGGCCGGAAATAGGTGAAATAACCATTATACCCCTGAAATAAAAAAATAATTTTTTAAAAAATTAAATAAAATCTGAAAATACCCTTTCCCCGTCCCTTCTTCATCTCCATCAATTCATCTTTTTCCACACCATTGTCGTATCCCTTCTTTATCTTCGTCCCTTCTTCATCCCTTTCCACCACCACCGTCGTCCTTATCTTTCTGTTAATCAGCCACCACCACCATCCTCATCACTTTACCTAACCCACCACCACTACCTCTCATCTCTTTCCCCATCGAAGGGTCTTCGAGTTCTTGATTGGTTCTTCGATTTGGGCGACGATGGATTTTTCTATGGGTTCTTTGATTTGACGGGTTCTCCTGCAACATCGAGCGCATCACCGCCCGACAGACCACCATTCGTATCCTACCGGAGGCAAGCGCAACCGAAGTTCTGGGACTCTAACACCATGGAGTTCGTTGCGCCATCGTCAAGGTGGAGCGGTAGGTTCTTCGATGGGATGCCGCTGTGAAGATTTTGCCTCGCCGCTGTGAAGCCCTCGGCGGTGATGAAACTATCGGCGGCGCTGTGAAGATATTGCCTCGCCACTGTGACGCCCTCAACGGTGGTGAAGCTATCGGCGACACTGTGAAGATATTATCTCGATGTGTTCTTCAATTTGATGAGTTCTTCTATTGGTTCTTCGTTGCTGTGAAGATATTGCCTCGCCGCTGTGAAGTCCTCGGTGGTGGTGAAGTTATCGGCTGCGAAATTGGGTTGTTGTGGTGTTACTAGGGCTTCTGTGCGATGGCGGCGGAGCTGGTGGTTTGGCAGTAGAGATAGTGATGAAGAAGAAGGAGATGTTAGGGGTATTTTGTCATTCAATTTTTTTGTATTTATAATAGGGGTATTTTTGTCTTTTCACTAATGGTCAATGCGTGAATCTGTTCGGTCAATGACGGAATAGTGTAATTTGTGTATAATTGCACTATTTTCATACATTTAGGGTTAGTTTTGCACTTTCAGATTTTACAAGGCCATTCATGCACTTTCTCAATCTTATAGGGTCGTTTTTGCACTTTTCCCATTTTTTTATCTTGGTTTTTCAGCCTCCTTTCTTAAAAACGAGAGAAAAAGTGTGCAGAATCTAGTACTCCCTCCGTCCTAGATTAAATGGTCCACTTGCTTTTTTGATACCATTATCCATCAAAGTTTTACCACATATTTAAATAGATATATGAGCAACAATATTATCATATGTGATATTGTTGAATTCGTTGTAACAAGTAGTTTCTAAATATTAACTTTTGTTTGCCACTATTATACGTATGTGAACTTAGGTCAAACATGTTTATTGAATAGTGTGATAATGATTGCTGTGCAATTTAAAATGGACGGATGGAGGATAACTTTGTTTCCGCAACTTAAATAATTTGCTGTAATCATTGTGCAACCAATATTATATTGTGGGTCGCTTTAAACTTAAGTTTGAGATTAAGCATTGTTTAATTTGCTAAAGTGGGTGGAAACTCCAATGGATGAATCATCTCATCTTGGTCAACGTTTGTTCATTTCATCCAAGCTGCTGCTATCACAAACTCAATACTCTCTCTCAAACCTTGATCAGGAGTAAATTCTCAGTACGTACTCTCTGCAACTTCATGTGTTTGCATATTTTTCGAGAGTCAGATCCGTTTTCTGAAAGACGATCTTTCTCTCGAGCCTTTGACTGACCATTTTTCAGCTATTGATTTTCAGGTGAATCTATTGGTGAATAAATTTGTAGTAAAGGGACAGAGAGATGGAGCTCCATTCGGATCCATAACGTATGGTTCTTCTTTCTTCTGTTCTTTTCCTTCACTTTATTACATCAAGTGTTTCCATGTTTATCCATTCCGTTTTCACTGTAAGTAAATGCGATTGGCATGACTGCTTTCATTTTTCAAACCACTTTACTAAATGAGATGAGTCCGATTGTTTTACTTTTCCAAAATGAGTTATTCTTCTGAAATGTTTCTTAGTTATGAAACAACCACTACTGTAAACTATAAGGGCTTATGTAACACTTTGAAAGTGTTGTTTTAGGTGCTAATTATACTAAATTGACATATTGCAACACTTTTACAAGTATAACCTTAAGTGAGGTTGCATTAGATCTAACGCAACACTTCTCATGATTTAGGTAACATTTTTCAAAGGTTTAAGTAACAATTTATAAGCCGTTGTGCCATTTTAATAAGTGTTGCAAGAAAAGTGTTACGATGGCTCTAGTTTGTAGTAGTGTTATAATGTGTTTGTATTGTTTTGACACCATTCAGTTTGTTTGGCATTCCAATTAACAATCTCTATAGCTCCTTTCTTGAAACTGAAAATCGATAAAAAAAAAAGAAAGAAAGAATCAGTATGCATGCTTTTAGTCGTCATCGCATATTCGCATGGTTTCTTGTACAGTTTCTCAATTCTAATTGATCGCTTAATTTTATTTCTAATATCAGGCTCACCTTGCCACTGCACATATATATTATCCCGTAGCAGAACGAATAAAGGAAAACAAAATGGAGCGGAAAACCGGTGAAACCTGTATCAAAACGAATAAAAGAAAACAAAATGGCAATAGCTAGGCCTTTACTAAATAATTCCGATTGTTTTACATTTCCAAACGCCATTTACTGAATGAGTTAATCTTCTGAAATGTCATAAAACTATAAATCCAGAGCAAGCTTGGAGATGAAATAGATGGTGCTAGGGTGCTAGGATCTGGAGTACCATCGCGACTTGCACGATATTATTAATTAAACTATTAGGATTAAGTATTTTTTACATGTTGTGTCTTACATTTAAATTGAATACAAAGAATTTTATTTAAATTTTTTAAAGTTTAGTCATTTAAGGAAAACTATATGAGTTAGTTAGAAATCGTTAAATATTAAATACAATAAAATAAAATTATTTTTATAATATTTCATTCAAATTATTTAAAAAGTAATTATTTATATGTTGAGATTCATTTTAAAAGGCTATCACAATTATATTTATCTCATTGCAATAAATAAAATTGAATATCAAATGACCTTATGTTTTCATTTAACAGTTAGTCGGTATAAAATAAGACTTTTCATGTATAAAATAATAAATAAATAAGGGAAGAATTCTATTAACACCCTTATTTGTACATACATTTTAAAACCAAATCTCAACTATCCATCTTACATAATCTCACTCATTCAATAAATCTATTTTTAGTAAATCAATCTCAACCTTGAGATTATGTTAGATTGATGGTTGAGATTTGGTGTTAAAATAGGTGTACAAATAAGGGTGTTAATAGAACCATTCCCTGTATGAAATGGTAACTGATATGGCATATTTCATGAAAACGGTAAATTTTGCGAAAAGAATTGCATATTATTAGGCAAAGTCTTGGGAAAGACCGTCTTTCCATAAGCTTATGGAAAGACAGGGTTTAATTAAAATTATAAAAGGTAAAAGGTCTTAGTTGCAATATTAAAATTTTATTATACAACGTGTAGTAATCATAAAGTTTATAACCCGATTTATGCAACCCGCAAATTTTATCTTCATTTCTTTTCATTGACACTTTAAACCTTGGTCTTTCCATGACTTTGGAAAGACTGTCTTTCAAGAGACGGACCCTTTTAAAAATACCTTAATGTTAACCAAATTACAAATTCATTTTTTCTTGGTAGATTATTGTGTATTTAAACATAATAAAACATGCTTAACAAGAATTGGAAGTTAGATTTAGCCTTTTAGGCTTGGTTTTTCAACTTAAATGTATATTAATTCAATTTAGTTTAATTCTATCATTTTAATTTGATTTAATTTAGTCCTATCACCACCAATTCTCAACATGCTTAGTTTCAAGTTTATATAATTTAATTCAATTAATTTCAGTTCGGTCGGAAACAACATAATGTTAAGAGTTATATACTATCATGATGATTTATAATATATAAGTCAATCCATAGAGAAAAAGGGGAAAAAATAAAATATAGAGAGTTTAACAGAGAGTGTTTCACATACATGAGAAAACATACTAGAAACTAAAGTACTACTCTCTCTGTGCCAATTCAACCTGCAATTTAATTATTCATTTAGTCAAAACTTCTTAACTTTAACGATAAAATTGAATAGGTTTATAAGTATAAATATTATTGATTGATCATGTGTTAGATTCATTATAACTTATATTTTCAGAATATCAACTTTTTGCTAGTTTTAATATTCTTAATAAAATATATTAAAGATTAAATATTTTTTGAATTAACTGGTAAAAGTTAAAGTGTGTAGCTTGAATTGGGACAGATACCTTTCTTCGTTTGCTAATTAAACATTGATCAAGTAGCTCTCTTTATTTTGTTGACCACGACCAAGCAGATATTAAAACACTCATGTCATCCAATATGTCACCGCCTTATTTATTGATTGTCCTTTTGAAAAAAAATTCAAACACGTCAGAGAATCCAACTCTCTATATTATATTCAATAAATTGATACTTTTTAAAATATATTTAAGCGATCTATTACAATAAGGTATGATTAAAATTATTTACATGTAGACGGTGAAAATAAAATTCTAAACAACGATTTATGTGGTAGAATAAAAAAAATACAAATAATCTTAAGTGATTTTGTACTGTGCACTATCCATCAAATTCGATCAAAATCCACCAACCTAATTTAACACTAACTGGAGATAGCATCTCACAATCGTAATGTGTCATTTTTGCTGGAAACGTAGTATTTCTCTTTGAGAAAATATAATCATGACTATTTACAACACCAGTCACATGTATTCTAAATGAAGTGTGGAAGTTCATACCGAAATGTTCAGAAAATAAACATTTAAACATTGGACATGAATCCCGTTACATGCCGGTTCTCTCACGGTAGACCAATCACCTATGCACCATTTTTCAATCATTACAGAAATATTACATCACCTCCCGCTCTTATTATGTGGCGGTATATATTTTATTATAAATTGATATATTTAATTGCATATAAAACTTAACATTCATGTAAAAATATATGAACAGTATATAATATAATATTATAATTTTGTTACTGCTAGACTATTTTTATTTTTTAAAAACCAACGTGTTATGTATTTTCATTTTGAGCAATTGTCCAAAATGGTACCTACTTTTAATCGAAATTCACAGTTTGGTACCCAAATTTTAAAAATGCGCCATTATGGTACCCGGATTTACATTTATGT
>JAULKK010011251.1:0-10215 GCA_032355705.1 Rubia peregrina
CTTCAATCCCCGCAGACTTTGAAGCTGGAAAATACTTCTCGAGGAACCTACGCTTAACCATGAGGTAATAAAGCTCGACAAGAGGTAGTAGAGCCAATCCTTAATAGCGTCTCTTAGTGAGAAGGGAAAAGACCTCAAATTGTAGTCCTCATCCAACACCCCCTGTGGTTTCATATTGGTGCAAATCAAATCAAACTCTGAGAGGTGTTTGTTGGGATCCTTCTCGGCCATCTCATAACTATTAAGCAAGCAATGTATTATTCCAGTCTTGAGTTTGCAAGTGACATTGGGCAGTAAGGGGTTGATTCTCCAATTTTGGAGCCATTAACTCCCTAAGCATTCTGATGTCTTCGGCAATAGAAATTCTCTTTATCTCTACACAAATAGTTGGTCCCTACGAAACCTCTTCTCTCGTTCTCCTTCTCATCCTTCTTCTTCTTTGACCACCTTCAATTTCTGGTAAATAGTATAGAGCTCCAAAGTTCATGGTACGGGTGTGTACCATAAACAAGAATCAAAACACTACCAGTCCAACGGGGAACACTAGAAAAACAAATTAGGAGTAACAGGAAAAACTATTGAAAAAGCTCAACACAATAACTAACAAAAATACAAACAGAAAAACACTAACTACTACCACCAACTAGTCAGGGAAGCTAACAATCAAAATTTAAACTAGCATATCGGCAGCGGCGCCAATCTTTTCATGGGAGAGAAAATTCTAACCCGCGAAGTGCTGGGAGATCAAAGATAGAAATTTGTATTGTTGCTCCCATTTACTCACTACCAACTACTAGTAATAGCTAGTGGCAGGTCCGGAGTTATCCACAGAGACGCTAGAATTTGAAATTTAACTAGACACAACTCACAATCAAGCGTCACTACAATTGTGTGTTGGGAATGGCTAGTGCTACAGACATAGGTTTGGGGGGGTTATCCAGCAACTATTAATTAGACAAACTAAATTAAATTAGCCTTGGGGATATATGTGGTACATGACTGGTGAATGAATTTGATCCTAGATTCTATCGCATACAAGACATATAAACATATCTCATGTCCATGTCACATAGTGTGGGTGATAGACGGTCATTCTAAATGTCTGTCACACAAAGGTACATTGACACCTTTTATGTTATCACCACCGTCTCCGTCATTAGGGAAAGTGTGTCGATCGAACAAAGAATTTTTGTTATGCTAATCTTTCCCCATAAAACTCATTCTCAATGCTAATACGCCTCCACTTAAAGGATCAAGTGCCTAGGTTGTCATATTGCGGTGGTAGAAACCCTTATATATGAGAGTAAGGAAGCCTATAGAGTTAAGGGAATCGGCATCTCGCAATGACTCTAGGGTTGAAACAACGATGGTCGCTACACGACAACCCTAGTTTCTACAAACTATCATGCTCTTCCTATCGGAGCACATCAAGGGTGTCACGTACCCACGTTAGGGGTAATGCCTTCCTTAGCATGAACATTATTACACGATGAGCCAACCAAGCTAGGCTCTAACAATCGGAATGGTACTCTCGATCATATATGCATGCACTCACAAAGCCGGTACTCATAAACCTACAATATGTCTAACCCAACACTCCCAAGGTAAAAATCAATCCTAGCACAATAACATATCACATATGAACTATGATGCATCATGGAATATACATAACATGCATCTTATATGAATATAAAGCCCAAATCAAACATGAAAATTCATAGACAATTAAGATAGGAAGATCTAGAATCTCACAAAATCACCACCTAGTCATGAATACAAATAAAATCTCAAGTAATTACACTACTACATGGACATTGAACCCAAATTCAATCATTGGATTCAATGTCAAAGGCACAAACTAGGAAATAGTAAATAGTAAATGAGAAGAGATGAGTTAGTCTTTTTCTCTCTCTACCTACTCTTAGAATTAGGAAATTGAAATTACAACTACTTAGATAGCTAAACCCTAGTAGACTAATGCATATTAATATAGTACGTGAAAATGGGTCTTGGAGAAGCCCAACAAATAGGGAAACCCTAGCAGCCACATCGGCACGGGCCATGCAATAGCACGTGACCCGCGCGTGCACGATTCATGCAAAAGTATAGGGGCCATGGGCTAGAGGCCATCCTCGGCCAAACTGATCGCGTGATCCTCACAAATCCATGCGAGCTGCCAACTGGAGAACTTTCTTGGTAGTCTGAGCAGCGGGCCCCGTGTAGATGCACCCGGGCCACAGACTGGAGTCATCATCCTTGGCTTCTAATGGCGCGGCAGCGCAATTGGCTGCGAGACACAGACTGGAGGTTTGTGTCTTGCTCTTCATGGTACACGGGCCATGCAAAATGACATGGCCTGCACCGCGACTTATTCTCAAAAGTCATTCGCAAGCCTTCACTTATTTCAGGACTTTGAGTTTTTTTCCTTCGGTGTATCCCATCGACTACCATGATTAAGTGTGTGGCTTCGGTCTACTACCATTCTTGTGAATAGTATTCACTAAGCTACTTCAAAGTACTTACGAACGATCTTCAAATAAACTCACAAAATAGAATCTAGATGCTCGTAAGGACATAGTATCCATTTGATCTAAATAATCTACAAAATAAGGGATTTAGACAAGAAAACTAGCAATGACTATCTAAACCCTTTGTAATGTAAACCCACTTAAACCTTGCAATCAACCGTACAAAAGCTACTAAAAGATGTGCTAAATGAATTAGGAAATATGTGCTTCTAACGTCTCATTATTTGCGCTAACAAGTTTAGCTGATTCCGAGCTTATTATTTTCTTTTTTTGACATGAAACCTGGCCTCCTCCATATACCATAAAGTCCTAAAGAGAAAAATTCATCCATACGAATGGTGCCACCGATGCGAGGGATTCATTCTGGACCACCATAATATATGGAATTTGTGCAATGATCCATGCAAGCTCCATGACACTTGCAGGACAAGGTCTTGGGGAATCCACAGTATCTTCCTCCGATGTCCGAGTTAGTGTATAATCAATATATGAGTAGTCTATGGAAAAATGTCATTACCTCATTATTTCAATTATCCATTTAGAGTTGGGGTTACCGCAGTCCTTGCGGATCATGGTCTTAGTGGAATGATCTTATCATAAGAGTCATCTTTCCTTCTGGGTTCGCTTAGAGCACTTCGCCAGAGGCGATGTGTTATTCTAGTTTTAGGCTTAGCGAGGTTCTCTCTTCTCTTTGGCGAACAATCATTTACCTGGTTTGTTGTGTTCGCTATATTAACTTTACTTTGGACTTCATGTTGTTAGGAGAAGTGTACACTAGTTATATTTTATATTTAATAATTATACTTTGATTTTTTACAGTCTCATATATATATATACTAAGATAGGGCCTTGCTATGGTTGGAAATGACCCAGCGTGTCACCGTATCTACTTTTCAACATCGCTAGTCCCAACCGCTACTTCGCTACATACTCTCCTCTCTTCACCGCCATCTCCTCCCTTGTTCTACGGTGGGCCAAAGTCATTCTGCCAAGCCTCACTAGCTACGCCTCAACATCGCTTATCACAACCGCATCTTAGCAACCATCCTTGCTCCTTGTTTTCACCAATACTTCCTCCCCTGCTCTCTGGCAGACCAGATGCTCTCGAATGTGAGGCTGGATTCCAGCAGTTCTGAAAATCTAGGTTAGAGAATAGATTTTAGAATCTAGGATTTGTTATGGAGTTTAAATATCAATATTTTTTGGTTATTTATTGAATGGATTAGTGTGTATTAGATACATGTATAAATATTTGAATGGTTAACTCTAATTTTTGTCCTTGTTTCAAATCTTGCAAAATGCTTGAATGGTTATTCATGTTATTTTGAGTTTGATGAAACAGTTGAATTTCTGGATTTGAATGTTGGTATATTCGTCTAATAGATATCATTTGACTACAATTGTGCAAAAATGAAAATCGTAGTGGAAATACCCCCAATAATTTTGAAAATAAAGTAGAAGAATTATTTTAAATTGCACTGTTATTTTTTGTGGTTTTGACTGTTAAAAAAATTGTAGTCAAAAGTAGCCTAAAAAAATGAGAGATTTTTTTAGATTAATGTTTGTTGAACCATGAAAATTAGAATGGTAATGAAAGTGCTAGTAATTACTCCAGAAATAAAATCAAAACCAAGGAGGAGGCGATTTTGAAAATCCTTCAAACCTCCTAATTTCATCTTGATATAATTAAACCAAACATCATATATTAAGTTTAGGGTGGTAATCAAAATTTCATTATAAGGGATCGAGATAATTATTAGGCAAAGTCTTGGGAAAGACCGTCTTTCCATAAGCTTATGGAAAGACGGGTTTAATTAGAATAATAAAAGGTAAAAGGTCTTAATTGCAATATTAAAATTTTAATATGCAACTTGTAGTAGTTATAAAATTTATAACTCGGTTCATGCAACCCGGAAATTTTATTTTGATTTCTTCAAATTTACACTTTAAATCTTGGTCTTTCCATGACTTATGGAAATACCGTCTTTCAAGAGACACACTCTAATTATTATATACTTAAATTATTTATATTCTAATATAAAAATAATATTATTGTATGAAGAAATATAAATACTTTAAATAATTTGTTTATTTTTTAATTTTTTTAAATAAAATGTTATTGTGATTTTAAAAATATATTATGAATAATATTATTTTAACTGATATTTTTATCAAATTTATTTTGATTTAATTTTGATACATACTCTATTTTTCAGTACTAAGTATTATATATTAAATTTAAACAATAGTTTTTATTTGTGTTTTCAATATGAAAGTAATTTTATTATTTAAATAAATATTAATATTTTAAATTATTTGTTCAATATTTTAAATAAGATACTATTTTGATTATAAAAATATAGTGAATAATACATTTTTGAATGATTTCATCCAAATAATTTCACTTTTATTTTCAAATGTACTGTAAATTTTTATGAAAATTAATTATGTATTTAAATATATTTTTAAATGAAGAGTAGAACTTTTTCTAAATGAAAAGGTGACATGAACCAATAAACACAAAAGCAGGTTAATATTTTAAATTATTATTTTTACATTTATTGAGTTTTATTGGAGGCCAAATATTAATCTAACTAATTTTATGCTATATGTTGTTAATAGCTTTTAACCCAAATCACGCTTAAAATATTAAAAATTGAGAGACCAAACACCCCAAATGCCCCTTACGTTACGCCCTTAATTATACTCTAAAAATTGGTTATTTAGTAATTAAAAAGATCATATTTTCTTGAGTAAAATGGAGTGAAAATTTGTTATATATTTTTATAAAAATGATTTAATAAATTTATAAAACATTTTTCACCGCAAAATATATGGGTGTGGTATATAAACTTGCTGTCATTTAAAAATACTAAGATGCTTCCCGCCTCTACTCCGATGATGAGATTGGTACCTTATTTGCGCACTACTCAAATGCTCTAATCGGAAAATACCTTAAGGGAAACCAACCATGGAGCAACTGGAAACCACATTCAAAACTGTCGGGTTTAAAGGAAGATACAATTGGTATCCCTCGATTACAAACATATTCTCATCAGATTCGAAGAGATAAATGGTCTTCAACGTTGTTGACTCAAAGGAGTCTGGAGTTTCAACGGCTCAATCATGAAAATTCTGAAGTGGACTCCAGATTTCTGCCCAAATACTGAATCCTCCATTGTCCCTGTTTGGGTAACCATATGTAATCCTCCTCTCTATTACTATAACACTGCTGCTATTGTTGCTATTGCACATACGCTAGGTTCCTTTATAAAAAAAGATGCTACTATTGAAGTTTTGACTAGGCCTTCTGCTATCAAAATTTGTGTAGAAATTGACTTGCTAAAACCAGTTAAACACACAATCAGACTAGGCTCTTTAACTTCCAATAAGAAATTCTCTGTTGAATATGAAGCTATTCCCCTATACTGCCAACACTGTGCTAAGATTGGACACAACCAAGATAACTGTAGAAAGCTGAATCAAAGCATTACGCCCAATCAAACTTGGATCCCTACGAGAAATGCCCTCCAAAAAAACTAGCTGCAGATCTTACTAAGCCTGCTAATCTTGTAATCATCACTAACCAATCTCCTCTGCAAAATCATATACCTGAGCCATCCACTGATTTTAACTCTGATATACCTGATCCTACCCCCAAACTCCTAAAATAGATTCTCTCAGTGTCATAACTAACCCCTTGAACAATCCCAAAATCTATGGACCACCCCAGTATAAGATTACTAATCCTACCCCGGTTACATTTGAACCCCTATCCATACATGGTACTAATGCCTCTAACCCATCCACACCCAGACTATCCCCTGCTAGCACCAAAATAATTACACATCAGCTAAAGATTAGAACCTCTTATGCTAAAGATGATATTAACATCACCTCAGGTTGTATCCCTCCCTCATTCTCTCCCCCCGCAATCCTACTGACAAGCTATTCAACTCCCAAAATAGACAGGTCTCTAATAGGTTTATGCCACTACTTCAAGTTGCTGAACAAGATAATTTGACTCAAGACTCATCCATTCATATGGACAGCTCTCGGGAAGTCAACTCGGGTCAGGTAAGCCCAGATCAGGTTTGTTCACATACTGAAAAAACTGTAAAATCTTATGTTGCTAAATTTAAATCATAGAAAACTAAGTATTTCACTCAATTAAATAAAATGATGCTCAGATCATCATCAAAAAGCTCTAAATCGGGTGAATTATGATGAGTACAACATCTAAATTGAAATTTCTTGTTTGAAATTTAAGAGAAATGGACACATATATGCTTAGACTTCAAAATGTTATTAGAAATCACAAATTTGATTTAATCTGTCTCATTGAACCCATGCATGGTAATGATACTTGTTCAAATTATATGACCCAACTTGGTTTCAATGATTATATGCATTCAAGTAACTCTCATATCTGGATCTTCTGGAAAAATAACATACAGGTTCAACTCTTATGTGATAACCAACAATATCTTTTTGTTAATATTCTCAGTCCAAAATTAAATATAGCTATGGAAGCTGTATTTATCTATAATCTGAGAACTAGGATAGAAAGATTGAAACTTTGGTCTGATCTTTTATCCCTAAACACTACTAACACAATTTTTATAGGGGATTATAATGTGATTACTTCCATATCTGAATACATGGGCCCTGCTAATCCAAGTAAAGCCAGTATTCTAGATTTTAACCAATTTATAAATAAGAAGGAATTACAAGAATGATCATAATTTAAAACAACCTTAGGCTAGAAAAATTAAAATATGATCATTCACATAATGATCATAATTTAATTTTGCAAAATAAGTCCAAAGATGAACTAACTAAAGCCCTGGAAGAACAAAGAAAATTTTGGCAGCATAAGGCTAAAGTTAACTGGTTAGAACAGGGGGATGAAAACACCAAATACTTCCATAATTTGGTTAAGGAAAGGAAATCTAGGCTTCATATAACAAAGATTAAGAGCTCTGATGGAGTTTGGTTATAAGACATGGATCTAATTGAAAAGGAAGCCGTTAATTTTGATTAAAAAATTTCTCAATGAAGAACATAATCCTCAGCTGGACAATATTTTTCTAGTTTTTTAGGACAGATTCCAAAAATAGTCACCGATGAAGACAATCAGGAACTATCAAAGCCTAATAGTCTTCAGGAACTGAAACAAATGGTTTTCAGTCTTAACAAGAATAGTAGCCCAGGTCCGGATGGATATACTAGTTGTTTTTATATTAAGGCTTGGGAGATTATTGCTCAAAATTTATTAACAGCAGCCAATGACTTTATTTCATCCTCCTCTATTCCAAATGTTATAGGGAGCACTTGGATAACAATCATTCCAAAGAAACAAACTCCTTCTTGTTTTAATGACAACATGTTTATCTCTTTATCTAATGTATCCAAAAAAAATCTCTAAGATAATCACTGAGAGAATTGAGCCATTGATGGATAAGTTAATCTCTCCTAATCAGTCTGCATTTGTAAAGAAAAAAGACATCTCTGATAATGTCATTTTTCTTCAAGAAATGATCAAATTTTTAGATAATAAAAATAGATCACCTAATTGCATCATTAAGCTATACTTGATGAAAGCTTTTGACATGGTGAGTTGGTCTTTTCTTAATAGTATTCTTTTAAATTTTGGTTTCCATGGTAAGTTTGTATATACAGTGATGAAAAATATATCAAGTGCATATTCTTTGTCTTCGTAAATGGGAAAACTGTAGGATTCTTCAAATCTTCAAGAGGTATCAAACAAGGTAATCCTCTTTCCCCTTTTCTCTTTAATTTGTTCACTGAATCTCTCACTAGACCTTTGAAATTTGTTTTTCAGAATAAAAAAATCGATTATTTCCAGTTGCCACCATCTTCCTCCCCTCTATCTCATTAAAATTATGCAGAGGACACCATTATTTTTCTCAAAGTTACTGAAAAAACCTTAATAGGATGAAAGTCTTTTTGCAGGTTTTTGAGCAAACCAGTGGCCAAAAGATAAATTTTGAGAAATCTGATTTCTATCTATGCAAGCATGCATTTGTGGCTAAAATTAACCAAACAAAACACATTCTTGGCATGAAAATAGGAGCTTGGCCTTTTAAATACCTAGGGGTCACTATTTTTAAAGGCAGATTTAAAAATGTGTATTTTAGGCCTATTTTAGAACATATAGACTCAAAGGTTCAGAGCTGGAAAAATAAATGGATGTCTACGGGAGGAAAAATAACTCTCATCAATAACTGTTTACACTCTATCCCTCAACATGTTTGGGCAGTTCTTAAACCTATGACCTATGTGATTAATCATATTGAAAGAAAGTTGGCAAACTTCTTTTGGGGTGATTTAGATGATAGGCCTAAAAACATTGGAAAAAAATGGACACATTTATGTCTGCCTACAGACCAAAATGGTTTAGGTTTTAAATCTTTGAAATCAATCATTAATGCATCTAGCCTTAAACTTTGGTGGAAATTCCAGCTTGGGGAGACATTGTGGTCAAAATTTATATGGTCCTTAGCTGACTCAAATAGAAAATCACTCAATTGGAAAAGAATTATATCAGTAAACCATGTAGCTGAAGGCTTAACCTGGGTGATTCATGGTGATGGGAAATGTCTATTCTGGTACTCTAACTGGACTGACACTGGTCTTATAATTGATCAATTTCACCCACAAGATTCATTTTCCTTATTATTCCCTCTGACCGAGATATCTCAAATTTCATTTGTTACAACATATTAATCTACCCCAAATAGCTTTCTCTATTCTACCTGATACTACTGTTTTCTTGCAGGAAGCCACCATCAAACCACATAGGCCAGATAGACTAATCTGGAAACCGGAAGAAAATGAAACATTCAGCTTTAAGTTAGCCTAAAAAGTCTCAGCCAATACATTAGGTAGTAGACCTTCTCTCCTTAAAGTGTGGAACTACATAATACCTAAAAATAATTTGATCTTTATGTGGAAGTTAATAAACTGTCTTCTGCCTTTTGATGACATCTTAATATGGTATGGTTTTCAACTTTCTTCAAAATGTGTTTTCTGCAGTAATCCTGATTCATTATATCACTTTTTCAACTCCTGACATATTGTCATTCAGGTCTGGAACCAAATGTTAAATCATATACATGTTCAGCTTGTCTTTTTCCCTTCTTTGTGGGACAGATTCTGGTCATTATGGCACCTTAAGGGTTACATCACATGCTATAAGATTCTAGTTCAATTCTGCCATCGCTTACATGCTGGTTTATTTGGAAAAGCATAAATAACATAATTTTTAATGGAATTAAACCCTCTGCCAGTTCCATAATTAAGGACATAACGTAAGAAATTTATTTTTTATTCCTTGGGAAACCGGCTTTCTCATCTCATGCTTCAGACCGAGACCTCATTAGCTCAGGTCTAATCCTAGCTATGAGACCTCCACCAAAACCAGTGCTAAAAATTGTTTGTTGGTCCAAACCCATCAACTCACCCTAAAAAACTAATGTTGATGCCTTTTGGATTAAAAACGGACAGACTGGGACTAGTATTATAGTTAGAGCAGTTTCGGGTGATATGATTCTTGCTAAATATGATTTTATCATCCGTGAATCACCCTTACAGACTGAGATGAAGGCTATCATGCTGGGTATATCATTTATTAATCAATTGGGAATTCACTCCGAATTGGAAT
>JAULKK010011259.1:0-20067 GCA_032355705.1 Rubia peregrina
AGAAGCTTTGAGAGTGAATTCACACGAGTATCACTCCAACCACTTGCATCTTTTAAATTGAAAACCTCCATAAGAAAAGATATTATGGTATCTCAGATATATGGCTTCTCTTTTTCCTCTAGGAAAGCACTCAATATTTTAGGCTTTCCCTTAAAATCTCTTACAACGTCATCGAACATAGAATCAGTGTTACAATTGTTTCCATCCATGTCGTCAAACCACCATCTTTACGTTGTTGCTCTACCTCCCCATGAAATGTCCAAACAATGTAACCTCTATCAAATCCGCTCTTCAACAAGTGAAATCTAACAACCCCGTGTTCATCCAACCTTTCCCGACACAAGCATCGCTTGCATGGACAAAGTATCCTCTCCTCCCTACCGTAGACATAATCAAGAAACGAATCTACAAAACCAATATATTCACCACTTCATATAGTTTCACTTGGACGATTAATCATTTTCGTTCTCCATGCAAGAATCGATTCTCGATCCATTGTATCTAAATGTGATAATATATTTAAAAAAATCCATAATTCAATATCCACACATTATAAAATAAACACAATTAATTTGCTATGACTACAAAGACAACCATATTATTGGGAGATATATATGTACTATCTACCAATATAAAGACAACCATGTTCACACACCCACAACATTTTAAAAACTCTATTCAAGCATAGAAATCATTAATAAATAGAACTAAACTTTCCACATGCATGCATTAATGGTTGCAACCACTACTATTTTAACGAAATTAACAAAAGTAAAGGAAAACTTACATTCATGGATCTCCATGGCTTGGTATGAAACTCACCTTCCACAAAAACCCTCCATCAATGAAGAGAGAAGAGAGTTTAAAAATAATATTTTATTTTCGTATGGTAGTTGGGAGCATTTAATGTTACATTTAGCACCGGTTTTTGTGAATACTGTCAAAAACCCATACCAATTCTTCTCTGGAACCGATTTTTAAACCAGTGCCAAATAAACCGGTGCCACTTTAAAAAAACTCATATTTCGACGCCGGTTTTTAAAAATACCGGTGCTAGGTTTAAAACTGGTTTTTCTTAGCACCAGTTTCTTAAAAATTGGTGACATTTTAACACCGATTTTCCAATACTAGCACCGGTTTTTTGTTGGTGCTAATTTAACAGCGGTGCTACATTTGAAAAAACTGGTGTTAATTAAGATGGGGCACCGGTTTTTAAAGGGGAGTCTTTGTGGTAGTGTTATGCCAACTTGTTCTACCCTAGGAGACTAAAGGTTCCTTATATATAGTAGAAGATAAATTGGCCTCTAAGGGCCCAAGTTAAGAAGAACTAGAGAGAGAGATAGAGAGAGAATTCTCTTCTTCCTTCCTACCTACCAAGAAATAATATCTACATTATGCCTACTTGTTCTACCCTAGCACACTAAAGGCTCCTTATGTAGGAGAAGATAAATGGGCCTCTAAAGGCCCAAGTTAGGAAGAAACCTTAATGAAACCCTAAGGCCACCACTAGTGCCACATTGGCACGGGCAATGAAAAGTACACGGGCCGCGGACTGGAGCTGTTCCTTGATTTTATTGAGCACACAACCCATTCAAAAGCACACGGGCTGCAGACCAGAGTTGTAGTCTTCTAATTCTAAGGGTGCGATTGCTCAATACCTCGCGGGTTGTGGACTGGAGACTTTTAAACTTCTTGGTGCATGGGCCATGAAAAAACACACGGCCCATGTGAGAACTTAGTCACCTTAGCACCTGACTTGGCAAAACTTTCCTTTTTTCTTTAATTCTTGTTAGCGCCGCTATGGATGAGCTGCTGATCCAATTTGGGAGTTCTTGTAGTCAATTTAATAGCGCTCAAGAAAACTAATACAATGGTACCACTCTCGTACACTGATTTTTCTACCATCATTGTGAATATCCTTCTACGATCTACTACCATTCATTGGTGGAGGAAGCCTCATTAAAGGCGGTTATAATGGACAAGTTAATTCACTTTGTGGGTGACTTCTCTTGTCGTGACTTTGGTCATTAATAATCAAAGTCGGTTCCTATAACCGACTTTAAAATGGCCTAAAAAGGCAGTTATTATCCACCTTTGATCGATGTGAAGGAACCGATTTCCTAAGTAGTTCTGATTTCGGAATTTGTGTTCCAAGTTTGAAACAGGCATAACGTTGTCGGCAGATATATGAAGGTTACGAACTCGGAACTGCTGTTGGGTTCCAGAAATGTAGCCATTTTCTGACCTTTGTGATTAGTTCCTAGATCAGGTGTAGATTCCATTCCTCTACTGGATTTGGATGCTTAAAAGGGCTGTTTTAAACATAAATAGTTCCAAACTCGGTTTGTTAATTGGGGTTGACGTTTCGACCTCGGAACTATTATTTTGTGGCTTTGGGATAGTGAATTGAATAGGCCGGGACGCTTGTATTGGTCTGTCAAACATGCATAAATTACCCGTCCTAATAAAATGCTCATATAATAGCTCCAGTTCATGCACGAATTTATAGACTACTCTTACAAAGCATCAATCTATAGATAATAATAAAAATCTAGCAAATTATATTCTTCAAAATACATGAAAAGATCATTCAAACAATAAAAAAATCTATAGACTAAGATAACAAAGAGAAAAAAAAATCTAAAGATAGGAATAGAAAACTACCAAATTATATTCCACAATTTCATGAAATGACACTATACATTTTATTCAGCAAAATTCTATTCCACTATTAGATTTCCTATAGATAATGATCGGGAGTTCACCAAATACCTAGTCAATTAATTTCTTGCAATGTTGATGTCATCTTGCGAATACGGCTTGTGGTTGGCCTTGAAAATCTTTGAGTATGATAATATGTCCATTATGACAAATTAGTATGATAAATAAATTTAAAGCCGGGAAGAATTACAACTCAAATAATATCTTATCAAACTCAAGGAAATCCACTCATACTTTTTGATCACACTCGATAGTGTATATCGTTACGTAATAGCGCGCTCCCAAGTTTGTGCTTGTTTCTTGTACTAGTTGAAGGTAAACATAAGTATTTCTTATTAAATAAAATGTAGAGTAACATTAAGGGTTTTATTTGGGTAAAAAACCACACTTTTATGTCGATGAAATCATTTCTAACCATCACCTCTCAATTTATGGAACGAAGAACAATTTTTCATCTGTCTGTCCAAGACTCTTGTGGATGTAGTCGATCCTTTCTTGGGCTGTAAAACATTTTACTTAGGTCATAAAGGGGCACAGATATTTTACCCAACTCTTGCCCTTCTGGTTCGCAATGTAATACATGTACCTTAAAAGCAAAAGTTGAAACATTAATTGTATACAAAACAAAGGTGTTTTAAATTAAGAAATTGAATGGTTGAAGATAGTACTTACAATAGGAAAAGGGACATTAGTTTTTGTTTTACTTGCCCACACTTTCAAAGGCCTTCAAATTCTATCCATGAGGCGATGATGTCTCTTTTTTCTCGAATACGCACTCATTTTTGGACATTAAGTACGTTGAGTTACAAGGCTAGCCAAAAATCCAATCATACAAAACTGGAATAAATCGAGGTGCATCCTTAATTATGTTTGCCCATGTAATGGGAGCTTTGATTTTTTTCGGTGGTTAAACTACCGGTTTGGGTTTCTTTTGGAGCGTGTCCTTCAAATGAATATAAATTAGAGGGTCACATAAATCAGGAGACGAGACCATTGGAGAAAATTTCCATAGGCGGGTCCCATTTTCTTGTACTCTCCATCTGGGATTGTCAGTAGAGCATTGGGGTCAATAGATTCTCCAAATAACACCCGAGAAATACCATCAGCAATTGGTACTGAGTGATGATGTCACATTGCTGGGTGAAAAATCCCGTCTGCAACATGGAGAGGACTACCCTCCATGGCTTGATCAATGTATAGCTCATAGAAGTTTTATTTCTACATGTAATTTAAAAAATAAACGAAAAATAAAATAGAAGACATAAACTAACAATCAAGATATTGAAATATATACATATTTACCTTTTTGGGTGTCGACATGATCGTTTTGTCAAGGATTTTGTCTTTAGTTCTCGGTGTTAAAATTTTAGGCGTGTGGTTAATTTCCTCCTCCCCAGTGGGTGGAATTAACCTCTGGGGGGAGGGGGTCCAACTAGGAGTTAAATTGTCTAAATTCTCGAGTATCAGAAGACTCGTGTGTAGAATTAAGTTCTTAATCAAAATATCTTGTTGATCTATGCGCTTGTCTCGAATAAGAGCCAATTTTTGAAAGATGTACACTCTCGATGGTTTAGCCCTATCGTATGACCTAGCAATTCCAAATGCATCTTTATGTGATAAGAAGTACCAACCCCTTTAGCACGTCCTGGGTGATCTAATTTATTATTTTCTTTTGTGAGGATGTCGGTCTTACCCATTGGAATAAATTGGCCTTCCATTTGATCTTGTTTTAACTTATCCTACAAGCGTGCATTAATTAAAATAAGTCGCTCTTAAATACAATCAAGAGATGATTGAAACAATAAATAGAAGTTGTGTCTCACCACTCGTTCCACAATATGAATTACCAGGTCTTTATCGAACCGACACTCCTTGTTTTGTCGGCTATTTAGGAATAGATCACATCTCTCAATTTCATCCACATAGATTGGTATGAATGATGATCTTGCCTCATCCTCGGTCATCCCACCGTTAATTGTGAGTTGGACATCCTTCTCGTAATGGTCATTGATAGTTTGGATTGCCTCTAAAGCCTAACCCCCATGACTATTCTAATGTAGAGTTTCATTCATTTTGGAAATAAAATGCTTATCATCCCACGTCCCCTTTGTTAGGAAGTCATAAAATATTCACAAAGAAAGGGGTGTTAATCTAAATACACATAAAAACATAAAGATGCGGACTAACGTTCTGTTCATTCTCCATTTCCCTTATCTTGTTAATCTCCCAACTGTCTGGTTAAATGTGGGTATAAGTTAACCATTGGCGATCTCCCTTCCTATTAGAGATGTAATATCTAGATAGGGTGTATTTGTGCTCCCTCAAAATCTTGGATAACATATACATCATCTTCCTCCTCAAATCTTCGATGTCTGGAGAATCTCTCTCAAAGGGAATCTACCAAAAATTCTATGGGTTACAATGTGAAAATCAAAGAGATAATATAGGGTTGATTTTTTAAAGTGCAAAAATTTAAATACCATTACCTTGCACTCCATCAATAGGATGTCTTTATACTCTTTATGCACCTTATGCCAAATGTCATACTTTATGTCCACCCTTGTCCTGCCGACCTTCCCTACCCAACCAAAAAAGTTAGCATGTTCCTCTGAAAAATATTTACACAACCTTTTGAAGATCAACAAAGTCAACTCTTTCCTAACCATTCGATGTTCTAGTGTCCTACAATGAGTTTTTGTTATTCCCACTTCCTCCGACCCCTTCTTCCCCTCATCCTCATTGGCCATTGTAGCGGCATTTACATCATTCAAATGTGTGAGTTCATCATGTGTCCTTTTATAGGAAATTTATTTATCTACATATTTGTATCAACATGAAATGGGACATGAAGTTCAATTTTCAAAGAGAGTGATATAATTAAAATTATTTTCAAAGCCTTAGCCATAAAATTAGGAACTTAGATATTATTGAAAACGGGAACATTGATAATCTACATACTATATTTCTACAAAATATTTCCCTTTAACTCATTACAAGTGGATTTTTTCAACAAACCCCCCCAAAAAAAATTCACTTAAGAGGAATTCTACATATTGATTTTAATAGAGTAATGTTTACCTTCTCATATGATGTAGTGGATTTTATCTTTTCATGATCTCCATTACCTACCACATTTCATGAACACAAACCCTAGCTCCTCATTCTTGCCACTAGTAAAGAGTTTTTAAGAAATGTGAATTATGGATGAGATAAACTAGGTTTGTTAATAGCGAAAATGGGGAGAGATTTGGGCAAGAATTCAAAAGGGGAATGTAGGAGAAGGTTTTTTGGGGAGCAAAAAGGGGAATGTTTGCCCAAAAATGGGCATTAAAGGCTGTTTGAAACGCCTTTATAGTCCTTCAAGCCTATTGGCCCATCATGTACGTTCCGAGTTCAGAAATGGCCTGGGAGTGTGTTCCGAGTTTGGAACCTTCTCTTGAACATGATATTATAGTTCAGAACTAGTCTAGAGCTCGAAAGTGATTAATGGTGTAAAAATAACGGTGAAATATTTTCAATCAAGAATCCCCAAATTACATAAAACCCTAGTTAACCATCTTCACCCACTACTCAATCAAAATTATTTTTGAGCTCAACAATGGAAATGAGTCATAGAGGAGAATCAACTGGAGTGGCGTCATTGAGGAGTCACCAACCGTTCGTGGAGCAAGGTGAGAGTCCAAAATTCTTCAACGAAGAGGCTGAACTGAGGTATGTGGATTTGTACTGCTGTAAGTGTACGAATCTTAAAATCATCCGTACTGCTGACACTGGTCAATTACACTTAGGTTATTTGCTAAATTACTTTAAGAACTCCCAGTTTGAAAAATTACGTAAATTAGATGAGCAAAAACAACCATGACCTCACTAAGGTGAATTGGCTTTTAATACCCATTACAAAATTTACAATAAATGAGGTATTAGGTTGCAACTATACCAACTCAAGTATTTGTATCCTCGAGGATGTGCATGGGCCATTTGAAATTTTTCACCAACAAAGTTGGCCATCTGTTATAGAATACACCCCTTTTTGCCCCATAGCTATGGGTAGAAAGTATTTTCATAGGGAGAGTAGCACCTCAGGACAGGCTAAGAAATATGACATGTGGGTACTAACAGTTGACCAAAGGTTGGTGTACGAGTGGATATGTTTGAATGTATTTCCCTCGGGTGATCATGCTTGCAAGCACACCATACGTAATTTGATGATATTCTACTATGTCATGTAAGGGATTAAAATTAACATCGGCTACACAATACTCAGTTATATGCTAAAGGCCGCCACCAAAAACAAAAAGGATCTCTCGTATAGAGGATTGATCATGGGAATGGTCAAGAATTAGGGGGTTAATATAGTAGATAAACCATTGCGTGTATTATGATGGGGGTGGTTTGAGCACAAACACTTGAGGTTGGGATTCGATAGGAAGTATGAGTATAAGACTATTCCAGGATTTGTTGGCAAACCTGCAAAGAGAGCAAGGGAGGCTACAACATTGAGGAGTGAGGCATCTTCATCCCGTAAGTTGCCTTAAAATTTTGTACACATTATATAGACATAAATTTTTATTGCTTATCACCATTTAATTATATGTATTGATTTTCAATTCGTAGGTCAAGGAGAACCCATTAAGATCACAATTAGTAGGTACACGACATGCCTTAGATTAGATATTAGTGCTCTAAACACGGATCTCGAGCTGGCGGAAGCTAATCATGCCAAGTTTGTAGCTTCATCGGGCTTGCACATCGACCAATCATTTGAGTCCAAAAAACCAAATTTCAAGCTTGTATTCTCCGAGGATGAAGAAGAAGGAGAAGGTGATAAGGAAGATGAAATTGAGAATCAGGCGAAAGTGGCAGAGAGTGGAAGCAAGGATGATGTAACCAACTCTGAGATTAAAGAAATGTTTGTTAGAGACCTCTAATGGAAACATTTGAATTGAAATTTTTTGTTGAATACATTCATTTATTGTAGGAATTGATTTAAGTGGATTAACTAGATATTTTATGTGGTTTGTGGATTTAAACAACGAATATTTATTTTTTATGGATTCTAACATAAATGTTTGAGGATTATGATTGAAAGTAGCTCATGTTTGTATCATTATGTTTGTTTTAACTCACAAACATTTAGTAATTAAGGAACTCAAATACCAAAATAACATCAGTTATAAGTACTGACCATTTCCTACGAAGTATTTCTGAGCCCTGTACAATACTAGTTTAATGTAAAAATGTCCCATAAGAAGTTCCTTATTCGGAACATTGTCTGGGATAATTTATGTTGTGTTTGATTAAGTTTGTTACAAGTTTGAAACTTGAATTCCAAGCTCTTGTGCATATTCTGATCCCGTTCTGGACAAAAACACATCCATTTTTCACCAAATAATTTCTTTGCGAACTCGGAAGCAAAAAATTAGCCCTTTACTATTTCATTTAAGAAGCAGTTCCAGTCCGGAACTAATAGTCGGTGCTTCAATTCAAAGAGCTGATTATGTTATGAGCTAGGAACAAGTTTTCATATTTTAAAAAAAATGAGATTGCTCTTTATTTTCCCCAAATCCAAAACCCTAATAAACATCATTCGGAGTTGGAATGACAAATTCTACCCCCAAATTCAAAATTACAACGACCATAGTATAGCCACAAAAATTTCCACATCCAACCATGCGAGCTCGAGCAAGAGAGGTGGTTATTCTTGGTTAAGCAACCCGGGCTATGAAATGGCAAGGTTTGTTTTACTTCCGGCAAAAACTAGGTATAATGCATTGAGAGACTGTGGTAAACTGGTGGATTCATATTTCATTGAATCAAACGTTTACCATAGCACGAGATTCTTAGATCATGTTTTAAAATATTAAGGCCACCACTTTCTTAAACTATGGACATTGAATAAACCAACATATTTGATGAAGTATGTCATTGCAATTTGCATGAAATTTAGGGTGGTATTTTTTGGACGAGGTTGAATGGGTGTGATATCGACATAAATCATGAATAATCAATCAATTGTTGTCGTGCCCCTATAAGGGTCCGGAAAATGATATCCATTTGACTTAGATGGGGTTTTAGATGATGTGTATCATGGAGAGAAATGAACTTTTGATACCTAGCCCCCAGATGTTGACCCTTTTGAGTGTAACGTTAGGGACTTTCAAAGAAACACACATGATTAAGGGGGGATCGAGTCATTTAGTCTAAGTAATCTCACAATTGATCAAATAGTTGTTTATGAGATGATTGCTCGATGCATTGTTCCGACACTCGGCCATATCACAGAGCCCACATATACCATCCTCATGATGTTTTACTATATAATTGAGCATAATAGAATTAATCCCTGGTCGATAATCTTCAAATAATGACGTGGGTTGCACTATCAAAGTGGGTGATTAAAACTCTTCCGTACTGGAACTTGATAACTTAAATTTTGAGGAGTGTGGAAGGGATGCTGTTGCATGAGGAGGAGAAGGCTTGTAAGTGTTTTGACAAGCAATACTTTGTGAAGTAGAAGTGGGTGATTTTCTAACACAAGTGGTGCCACAAGAGTCGTGATGCAATGGACCACAACAAAAGGCCGAGGATTGAAGAAGGTACGACTACTTAGGTTCTTTAATTTGTTTTTGATTTTGTAAGTGATTTAATTCCTAAAAATTACTAATTGTTTGGTGTAGAGGAACCAGACTCAAAATTCATGAAGGTCTTCAAAACTTGTTACAAGTGGATGCGCAGTAAAAATTTCCAATTGAGAGAGTGGGTGTGGAAGCAGGAAGGCCGCCAACGTGCATTTGAACGGGAATTTTCTGCTTCAAGGAGATCACGCTCAACAAGAGCCTATTCTGTATGAACTAGTTATTTTAGCTAAGGTGGATGCGTAGTAAAAATTTCCAATTGAGAGAGTGGGTGTGGAAGCAGGAAGGCCGCCAGCGTGCATTTGAACGGGAATTTTCCGCTTCAAGGAGATCACCCTCAACAAGAGCCTCTTCTGTATGAACTAGTTATGTTAGCTAAGGGGATTGGTTAATTGATCTTGTTGAAGAACTATTAGGATTTGAAACTTACTTTTTTTATAATTACTTTATTCGTGTTTTGTAGGATAATAAAATTCCTACTTTTATGAAGTTGTTCTCATTTTAAGTTGATTGATACGCTCTCTTACATGAAATTATTGTGCTTACATTGAATCACAAAAGTAATTGTTTGGTTATTGATTTTGATTGCACATAATGCTTGGGATTAGAGGGTAAAAAATTCATTTTAACCATTTGTCCCGACTAAGTTCCGAGCTCGAAATAAGTTTGGTCAGATAAATAAATACCACAAAATGAGATGAACAGTACCTAATGTGACTTCCATTTCTTCCTTCCTTGCTTGCTTGCTTCTTTTTCTTTCCCTTTCTTCTCTTCTTGATCTTTCCTTGGTCGTTCAACCCAAATTCATTCGTTGTGATCCATGCAACCTAAATAGATAGAGAAAGTCAAGTCATCCTCTTCAAGGAAAAAGTCATCATCGTTGGAACCGATGAATCCATTATGACCGAAACTGACCCCATCTTTAAACTCAAATTCCTGAAGAAAATCCCTCTTACCTTCGACAAAAATATCCAATCCAGAATCAACATGGATCTTGAACATAAAAAACTTGAAGCGCCTATGAGGTTAAGATGAATGGATCATCTCTCCAAACGATCCGAGTTTGATCAACCAATGTGACGCCTATTGCATCAGTTCGCTAGCCACCCCATTTGCATTTAATACAGGCACCTAAAGGGTCCGGTAATCAAGCTCCAAAATTTCTAATATTTTCTGAAAGTAACAAATGTTGGAATTGATGGGATTACTATCACTTGCGGTTCCAAAGTGAAAGGCCTCTGAAACAGGTTTAGACCACTGTTTTGAGACACACCCTTATCATCCACTAACTTCGTCGCAAATGTGAAAGGCCTATGAAACAAGGGTTACATCACTGTACTGAGACACAGCCTTATCATCCATTGACTTTGTCACCAATGTTAAGCCGTTAATGTCATACCCTCCGAATGAGAACTGTACCAAGAGGTCTGCCGGATAACCACTTCATTGTTTTGGGATCACTACCTACCTCTATGTGATAACGAAATAAATTTGGATTCACCACTCTTATTTCATCCATGGAGATCTCAATATATGGGACAAAATCATCGTGGTTCCGTACAACATAAAGATGCGCAACATTTAAATTATACACTGTCGGGGCTCAAAAGTTTTCCTTGTCTGATCCCTTGATCTTCCAGCCTCCCCTTATGCCTAGATTGTGGAAATCCCACAAAATCTACCTCCTTCAAATATTCAGTACAAAACTCAATCACCTCCTTCACCACATATCGCTGCATAATTCTCGCATCAGGCCTGTACCGGTTCTTCATAAAATACTTAAATATTTTCATATGCTGCTCGAAGGGGTACATCCATCTCAAGAATGCAGGACTGCATAGCTTGATCTCCCATACCAAATGAAAAATCAAGTGGACCATAATGTCTTAGAATGATGGAGGAAAGTACATTTCCATCTGACACAAGACTTCCACAATCATCGATTGTAAACGATCAAGTTTTTCCACACTAATACTTTTTGAACAAATACTCTTGAAGAACAAACAGAACTCAGTCATGCACAACCTTACATGGGATGTCAATGACGACGGTAATGACACTCAATTCTTGCATTAGGTTGTGGAAATCATTAGATTTCAAACCGACCAGCTGCAACTCAGTCACATTAACACATGAACTAATGTTATACGAATACAATCCGATAACCTTCACACTACTAAGGGTATCATAGAAAGATTTCTTCTCAGACTCAGACATGGAATAACAGGCCGGGGAGAGATAACAACCATCGTTGTTTATCACGGGACCCAAACTTTTCTTGATACCCATTTCAACTAAATCAAGCGGGCCTTCAAACCATACTTGGTTTTACCGGGGGTATTTAAAAGTGTCTCGACTAAATAATCACAAACATTCTCCTCAATGTCCATTACATCAGGATAGTGCCTGACCTCCTTGTTCTTCAAATACTTTAGTCAGAAAAAATGGAGCATTTTTTTACAACTTCCTTCAGGTGCAGATTTTCTCTTCCCTTACTAAAATTGTTAGGGAAATTCCTAACCTTTTCAAATACATCATGATTCGTTAGTGGCATTGGCAGTTCCATTTCTTCAAGTGATCTATTAAACTACTGCTTCGCCAATCTCCCCGGGTGACCCTCAGGAAGAACCGCACATGCCCTTGATAAACTGTTTTACACCCATGTTTCAACTAAAAGAAATTTGTTTCATTCTCATAAATGGGAAATGCGAAGTTCCCATTCACCGAGTATCTAGATAAATTCCTGTACGCTGGAATATCATCAACAGTGCAAAACAGTAATGCGCTCAATGTAAATTCTTCTTCAACACTACCATCATAGGTGCGGACACCTACGTTAAACAATGTTAACAAATCATCAAAAAGAGGAGAAAGTACACATCAATATCATATCTGGGCTGGTTCGGTCCCAAAATCATCATTGATAACAAAATATACTTTCTTTTCACCATCAACCATGAGGGAAGATTGTAAATCACTACCATAATTGGCCAAGAACTCTGTGTGCTACTTATATTACCAAAAGGATTCCAAACCTCAAGTGTCGGGTTTGGTTCCAAACTCTGGGTATATAGCATCTGACATATGTAGGATCACATCATCTACCGGTCGAACACATTCAGAATGCCAACTAGTAAATGTCATTTCACTCAGCAAAATAATATGCAAATTCTATAGATGAGATTAGTATAGTAGTAAGGTCGATCCCACGAGGAACAGAGCAATAGCTATAATAAAAATACATACTAATAACACTTTTAGTGTAACCACCACGCCTTAATTCAAGAATTTTCTAACCACTAATGATGCAAACTAACAAATATCAATTATGAATTAAAATACAAACTAGCAAATATAAAAATAAATCTAGAAAAATATAAGATGAATGTAATCGGTTCGGAATAACTCACATTAGTTAAATATCGATCATCGGCGCAAAGATAAAATCTATTCATATGCATCTATCAGTTATAGGACGGCAAGTATTTGCTTAAACCCTCCCAATTTTTCTTACCTTGTCGACAATTGACCAATTATAATTTACCAATATTTCTATTACCAAGATGCCCCTGGAAAGTATTCACTTAACCAGATACATACCTCGATAGTATTAACAATGAAAAGAACCCGATGTAACAATTACCCAAGTATTCGCAAGTAGTAACACACACTTAATTGTTCCACATCTTGTTGTTTCAGTCTTAACTAGTTATATGTATAGATTCCACAAAAACTCGCTACTTACTAGCCCCTTTCCAATGATTACGTATTGGTAAAATTAGATAACAATATCCTAATAATATTCAAGTTGATAAGAGTTAAACACATTAAGAATAAATTAAACCAAAAACAATTAATAGCACATATAAATCAATTATAAAATAATTAAATCTCACGATTCATAAACTAATGCTTATTATTCCATGCGATATATAAATTACCTACTTAAATGAATTAAACTAAAAATTTGAATAATAATCAAATATAACTAATATTATAATAAATAACGAAATGAAAGAAATCAAACTGTATACTGAAGCAATGCAGATCGATCTGCACACAGTTATGCATGAACAATTATTCACCCAAAGCATTGTAAAATTCATGCGGCAACAACTAAAACTATCGACACGTAACCGCCCACTGCAATCTTCTAGAGGAATGAGAAAATAAATAAAATTCTAAGAAAATTACGCTTATTACTATATCTAACTAAATAATAATAAGAAAGTTAAATATCTCTTTTCTTAAAATTATATAAATCACAAATGGCAAAATTAAGAAGTAATATTTTCTTCATTATTTCCTAAACTCTTCACTTTCTTCTTTATTGCTTCTTTTCTTCAAACGCTAGAATAATGAAAATTCATTATCCATTGGAGCATACTACCTCATTAAAAAAAATCGTTGGAAAAAAGAGTATAGTATTAAGTTCCCATTTATACTCCAAAATTCTTCAATTTCTTATCTTTCTTCCTTTCAGCTCCGAAATTCTTCAATTATCAAATCTGCATAGAAAACACAGTTAAAGTGCACATTATCCTCATAAAACCTCAATTTAATACCCCAAATAAACAATACTCATCACACACTTCACCAATGCAATAACTTGCCACCTTCCTGGTAGGCTAACAATTTCTTCCACCCGGGAATGATAAGCAAGTACCGTAAAACTTTAGCCGGTGTCTTTTTCTTAGATTTTAACCCTACTTCTGCACCAACCGCAATCTCACCCGCTTCAACTTGTACCGAGACTCACCACACACCCGATAACTATTGAGGATCTCATCCTCTTTACTACGGTATAACATACAATAGCATGCGTTGATTGTTTTCAACTCCAATCCCATTAAACAAAGAATACTTTTCGCTGCCCACGACCTATCGGACATTAAATTACCTTCTTGAAGAAATTCCCTAAGCAATTCGAGAGTCTCTGTCAACCCTTTATCCGTCCACCCAAATTTGACTTTCAAATTCATTATTCTCAAAGTCGCACTCAATACCGAATGTTTGGAGACAGAATACAACACTGTCCTTTTGTCATTATGAAATGCTTGAAGAGCATCGGGCTTTCCATGAAATTATCTAGCAACATCCTTCACCATCCCATCAAATTCATCATCACCATTGGCTTCACAGGTCCATGTTCTGTTAATATTTTATTTGTTCACAACCTCCCCGTTCCACACCAAGAGGAGTAAATTGTTTGAAATCCGCACATGATGAGGTGTTCACGCAACTTCTTCCTTCCCGAAAATGCATCATTCCTACAATCCTAACACGGACATCGAGCATGCACCATGCCATTCGTGGATGCATGTTCAAATGCCAAAACAATAAATGATTCCATTAGAGGAAGGTAATCGGAAGATTTTCTAAGATAATTACCAATGATTTCAATCCGATCCATTATCACCGACGTAACAGCATCAAAATATCAGAAATCGATCAACACATGCATTACACTAAAAAAACAAAAACATAACAATTAATTCACCCTTATAACCATTAGTTCAACACCATTCAAGGCTGAAAAATACATAAAATTACATAATAATTAAGTCCACAAAGTTTCCCTTTTTCATACAACACCTCACCCTACAAAATACTTAAACCCTAAACAATAGATTCAACACAATCTCAAACATAAGTTATATATGAATGTACATCTATATATATCATGATATGTGTGTGTGTGTGTGAAAGTGTAGTAGCTTACCTCACCGAATTAGTTGCTCATTCAAGAATCAAAGTAGGTTTCCATTTCAAATTTTGGGTTTTATTTAAAAATGAAACCCGCATGAATTGACCCATGCTTCTTATACTCTAAAAGATTCTGAACTTTGAACTCAATTATCACCCACAAATATTACTTGTGACACTGTTATGATATCAGAACCTGGTCCAGAAAGACTTACGAGCTCGAGACAACTTTCAGCCCTTCGTTATGGATCCATAACTAACTTCCAATTCTGGAACAACCATCAGATTCTTTGTTCCGAGTTTGGAAATATGGGCAATCAAAGTCACTAGGTCATAACCAAATTTGACACCGATCAATCAAAAACGGTTCTTAAATGACTTGCCTTTAAATGGTTTCCCTTAAAGGTGGTTATTAAAAACTGCCTTCCAAAATAGATCAACCACTTTCCTAAAAGTTGGGGGTCCAAAAACCTACCTTATGAACTCGGAACAAGCCTAGGAAGGTGGTTATTATAAAAAATGCGGAACCGACTTTGATCAGGTGCCTTTAATGAGGCTTCCTCCACTGGTGATTCTAGCGAATGAACTTCACTAAACTACTTCGGAGTGCTTACAAATAAGGACATAGAATAAGGTCACAAAATAGAATCTAGATGCTCGTAAGGACATAGAATCCATTAGATATAAATAAGCTACAAAATGAGGGATTTAGATAAGAAAACCAACAATGGTCATTTAAACCCCTTGTAATATAAACTCACCTAAATCTAGCAATCCACCATACAAAACCTAACAAAGGATATACTAATGCCTCAGGAAACATGTGCTTCTAGGTGCACATCAATTCCTCCACACGTAAACCTTTACTCATTCTCGAGTAAACAAGAACAAGTGAAGATTCAAGCTAAACATAGCATGCAAAGAATTCTCCAAGATATCCAAAATTTATTCCTGGACTACCCCTAGACTCCAAAGACATAAGAATCTCTCACAATTTCATATCCCAAAAACTAAGACAATCTAAACAACCATCATACCAAATCAAAAGATAAGGTATACAAAATATATAAAAGTATCTTACTCCACCAAAGAATCCACCAAAGACAAATCAAGAGAAGCATAAATGGTTTTAATTTCTCTCATTTTGCCTGGGAACCCTCTCGGGTTTTCATCCTAGCTTCACACATTTTTTCCTTCTTTCAGCCTCACTTCTCACATTCTCCCACACCATTTAGCCTCTCACTTTCTCATATGTTTTTCAACTTATTCGGGCCTTTCCCATTGTTTCCTAACTCTCCCTTTTAGGTTTTTGACTTAGCCGGATATATATATATATATATATTTTTTCATTTTTCAAATTTTTTAAAAGTGCTCTTAGAAGGGCTACTTGCTATATAGAAACAACTAAGAATCATAAGTGTTATATAATCCCCCCCACACACACACACATAAAGCTTGTATTTTCCTCAATTCATATAAACAATTTAGGACACATGTCAAGGGAAGGAAATTTAAGAACACTTACAATGAAAAATAACACTAAAATCAACCCTTAGTGGCACAACCATGGAATTTAATGAACAAACTACCATCACCATAATATACTACCCTTAATATCTAATCAAGCAAGTTCCCTTTAACCTCTATCATGCATCACAATCGTATGAAGAATTGAATCACATTGGAGACTTACCTTTTAGGGTTCGAGTTGTGTGTTTTAAGGGTTTTGAGGGTAAATATGTTTGGGTAGTATTTTGGGGGTGGTAGGGAAGAAATGGTGATTTAGATGTAGGAGGGTGTGTGAGTCTCATGAGTCGTGTACTTCTACATGCCTAGTGAATTTGGAGTTTGGTTCTTCTCCTTGTCAACCATTTTGAGCATCACAAACACGTGTGCATAGTCCGTTTGAGGGCAAATAGGGTTGGATGGTATTTTTAGGGTGGTAGAGAAGAAATGGTGATTTGGATGGGAGGGTGTGTGAGCCTCACGGGTCGTGCACGTCTATACGCCCCATAAATTTAGATTTTGGTTCTTCTCCCTATCCACCATTTTGAGCATCACAAACCATGTACAAGGGTTTTGAGGGTAATTTCGTGGAAAAATTAACACCAAAAGATGGCTGTAAAACTGAAAATGTTCAGTTATATTTATATGACACTTAAATGAAATCGTAAACGAAATGGATATCTCTAGAAATTAAGAGAATTTATAATCAGGAAATTACAAAATGTTCTTGATTTATATCTTTATGCAATTTTTTAAAGAAGCCTAATCAGCGTTGCTTAATTGGATGACTATTAGATTTATCTTAGATCTAATGCAGGGTTGGATCAAATGACTTTCAACTGTCCATCAGTTTCACAAGTTGCAGCAATGTAGGAAAAGACTGATGGTGTTTGCGGGAATTTGTCCAAATATATACAAGTATTTAATAAGGAAGGAAGAAAAAATGAATAAAACAATTTTATGGTTGTTATGATCCTCTTAAATATCAACTAATTTTTTGCAAGGGGTGAAACATGGTGGCATGGAGGGATTAAAAATTGAATCTAGGTACAAGAAAGGCTCGATCGACTTGGACTTGTCCAGGAGAACAAATCATTCACTTTGACTAACTTATGAAAACAACAGACATCCTCAACAACTAGGATAAAGGTACATTTTTCTTCAGTGATTTTTCAGTTATTCATATTTAGTTTCGCAACTCACAGCTTTACATGTATATATTCTTTCATTTCCACGACATTATCAAAAGACAAGTCAAAGGATCCTAAAGTTTCTTGTAGAGAATAGTATGCATACACATTTCAGATAAGAGAGGGAAACACTTCTATTCTTTGCAAACTGGAAGATTATTCCAACAATTTTACTTATGTCAAAATTGAGACAGCAAGATTGGATTTTCTCGCTAATCAGCAAAGCCGAAAACGAGTTGAAATTTATCAAGGAGTTTTAGATAGTATAACTACTGTTCTAACTACAGGTTCTCTGGTTGGAAAAATAATTGTGCTACCCCCATTTTTTATTGGCGGGCCACGGGACATGAATAATAGATATATGGATGCAATTTCTTTTATTCAAAAATATAACAAGCTAGATATTTTTGTAACCAAGACATGTAACCCTTGATGGCCTTAAATAAAGGAACTTCATGAAAATGAATAACCCCAAAACATACTTGATTTGTTGAGTAAAATTTTCATTCTAAATTACATCAACTCACAGAAGATGTCATTGATAAACACCTATTTGGTGAAATTGCAGCCATACCTATGTTGTTTATATCCAAAAAAGAGGCCTCCCCCATGCACATTTTTTAAATTATATTAAAAAGAAGAATTGAAGCAGCTGTCACCCAAAAAATACGATCAGTTTGTGTCTGTTGAATTAGCTGGGAGAAAAAAATATCCCTACCTTTACTCATCAGTTCTTAAACACATGATACATGGCCCATGCAGAAATTTAAGTCCAAATAACCTCTTCTAATGAAAAATGGTCAATGAAAATGTCACTATCTAAAACATTACTCCGACTTTACCCAAAATTCAAGCAACTCTTATCCAATTTATATGAGACGAAATGATGGAACAATGGCTGAAGCTCGAAATAATTTGTTAGTCAATTGATTTGTGATACCATATAACCCTTATGTACTTGGAAAGTACGACCATTACATTAACGTCGAGTTTTGTTCTACTATCCAGGCTGTGAAATACTTCTACGAATATATAAACAAAGGCCACAATAGGATTAAATATACTTTAATAGAAAAATAGGGTGACAATGTAATTGACGAAATCAAAACTTCCAGTCAGCTCGATGGATTTGTGCACCTAAAGCATTATGGAATATTTTTATCTTTGATTTAAACAAAATTTATCCTGTGGTAATGAGTTTACAATAACACATTGAAAATCACCAATCTTTAACAGTTCATGAAAGCCAATCACTACAACAAATTGTAGACAAAGAAAACCTATAGAAGACATTGCTAACGGATTAGGATGAACTGTGTTAGTACTAAAGATAAACATTGAACTGTCTATACAAAGATTTCCCCATAACATTTTGTTAAGCATTCTAAAGGAAAAATATTGACTGAAAGAAAAAAAGAACAAAGGATCGACCGTTTATTTTCCGCGCATCCTATAGAAGGTGAAAGATAATATTTAAGAAATTTACTTAAATCTTTCCACAATCCAACTTCTTTCAATAATTTAAAAAATCTCACAGCGGCATACCACTGTCCACTTACAGAGAAGCATGTGAAAAAAAGTTTCACTTCAGTCAGATGACACGGCCAAGGAAATCTTAAAAGAAACTGTTTCCTTTCAAATGCCTACAACACTATGACGTCTTTTTGCTACTCTTTTGACCAGCACAATTGTTAACAATCCAAAAAGATTATGGACTATTTTTGACATTCTACTTTCAGAAGACAGAGCCTAACATAAGAGATATTCCAAAGACCAAATAAAGTTCAAAATACTATGAGAGATATATAACCTCATGAAATCAATGGGAAAAAATGTAGATGACTATCATTTTAGCCCTTTCCATTCTTCAGTGCTTGAACAAGACCAGAAAGCAGAAGAGATCTTCGCAGAATATACCATTGTTGTCTCAAAAGAGGATCCATTTTATACAAAAATGCTAACCATAAGATCCTGGAAGCACATGTAAGACATTCTTATATAAATCGTTATTAGCAACCATAATATCTAAGGATGACAAAACTTTAGCCACAGTCACTTCGAGCGTCGCAACATCAATACTACCATACGGCTGGAAGCGCACTCAAGATGAAAAATACCCATTGCAAACAGGGGCGGACCTATGTGGAGCCATGGGGTAACCATGGGGTAGTTACCCAATGGAAAAATAAAATAAAAGGGAATTAGTATTTGGTTACCCCATGTAATTTTTTTTACCATTAATATTAAGTATATATTTTTATATATTAATGGTTACCCATGAAAATTTTTTTGGATCCGCCACTGATTTC
>JAULKK010011260.1:0-10215 GCA_032355705.1 Rubia peregrina
CAACGACGGAAGATTTCAAGTCAATGTCGGAGTGGCAACAGGGGTACAAATGCTCAGTCCTGGCAAAAGTAGGGGTAGAAGTGCACTTTTGAGAAACTGGAGGGTAGAAGTGCACTTTTGAGAAACTGAGGGGCATTAATGCATTTAGCCCTTATGTCTTTAATAAGGTTTTGATCTCTTTGACCACACTATTGAAGCTTTACTTGTTATTTTTAAACGTTCAAGCTTCATGTTGGTAGCAGAAATCGAGAATAAAGGACCGTTAAATAGGCAAGTTTAATAGTTTCACATAATAAAAGCATTATACACATGCATATGAATATGAAAATCAATTCCATTAGAATGTTCTTATCCTAGTGGGATAAATATTATAAGGGTATTTTTTATCTATATATAGCGACATATTTGTGTGGGTGCGCTACTCACTGACCAAAAAAGTACCAGTTCTTGCCTATAGCTATTTTAGGGTATGCTACTCCCTTGCTAGACTAATAATAAGAAAATGCAAGAAACTAGGGGGAGGCATAGAAAAATGGAGAAATGTACCGTTAAATGATACTTTGACCTTGTTAGGATTGATGATACTTTTGAATGCTAACCATATTCCATCATGGTAGTGTTTCACCCTCTGCTTCACCTTAGGTTCTTAGATGACTGCTTTCTCTCATTTTTCATCTATTATGTCAAGATCTAATCGAAGGATCTCTTCATTAGTTGGTTGATTGTTTCCATTAATTTCCATCGTCCTTGGGCAGGGCACACCAACTACTGTTGGGATTACTGCTTCCAAGCCAAAGACTATACTAGAAGGGGTTTCTCTCGTGGTAGATAATTTAACAGTTCTATAAGACCAGAGAATGCTGGGGAGTTAATTTATCCATTTCCCTGTAGCCCTTTCGATCATGGCTATGATGTCATTCACGATGGTTCAATTGGTGACTTCCACCTGACCATTGGCATAGTGGTGATAAACTTATGTCAATTCTTGGTGAATATTGTATACTTAAAACAATTTTTAAGGGATTTGTGGGATGCCGTCATTGTGCATCTCAAAGATGGTATTTATAGGCCCTAATTGCGGCTTACTATTAGAAAGTAAATAGTATCAAGTTGGGGTCGTCCACGAGGAAAAGGGGGTTTTATCGACTGTTAAACGTAGTTAAAAAGCACACGAAGAAGTCACTCTACGTGTGTGGTAACAAAGTGGGGTTTTGGTTTTGGAAAATACTATGCTTAATTTAAACTACTAAATTAACAAACAATTATAGAGAACAATGCAAATATGATTACACTAATCCAAAAGATGGAATAAAGATGATAACGAGTCTTGGGTGCAATTGGTTTACATTTCTAGTCATCATTTGATCATCGATTAATTAACCTATTTTAATGCATTAATCACATATTGTGGGGAACTTATCAACACCTTTTGGGTGAAAATATTTCTTTCTACTCCTCGGTTATAGTTAGAGTGGGCGATCAGTGCCACAAAATAACCCTTACTCTCAGGTCACCCTAGACGATCGGCGTCATAGACTTCCCTGAGAATAGCAATACATATGGAGAACGAATACAACTAACACAATATCCTACAAGTGAGAAACATCGGGATATACAAATATATCTACTGATAATGACTATGAGGATCGATCTTCATGCTAATCGTTATTAGTGAGCCACGTTGATAATTAGTCAAACTCATTCAAATTCATCTCAAATATAAGCAATTTCATCAATCAATAATCATAATTACTTGTCACACCCAATTATAACCTAACATCAACTCACAATAATCACATCGACAAAAATTCAAAGTCTTTTGGGTTTGACCAAAAACCTAACAAATAATTAACCGACAATCATCAACTAGTTGATCATCCTAGTCTAAATCATGAATTAACTACACAATAAAGCACAAAATATAATTGATAATCAAATCACAAAATAGGATAAATCATATTTCACAAATTCATACTGGAAATGCTTACCAATTGCTCTCAATAGTATATTTAGCCTAGATTAGCTAAACTCATAATAAAATAACTAAAATCCATGGTAAAAATTGGAGAAATGATGAAGAAATAAGTGCAAGCTAGGGCTTTGTAGAGAGGAAATTCGGATGAGAGAAAAATTTGTGGAAAAAATAGGCTAAAAGTGAGAGAAGAAGGGCTTCAGCCCGCGTCGTTGCGGGCCGCAGGACATCTTTCCGGCACATTATTTACCATTGACTAGGTTGCAGGCCGCAGAAGTGTCTTACGTCCTGCAATTACGAAGCTATCATTTCAACTTCTACCAATATAAATTGGCCTTCTTTTTCCAATCTTCTTGTTTCTTCATTTTTTTTCCTTCAACACTTGATCTCTTCCAAACCTGATCACTTCAACAAGATCTAAAACACTTCATAAATTAAATAATTAGGATATAAAACATACGAATTCATCATAGCCCCTTAATTGATAAAATATCAATTTCTTCTCAATTAAGGCCCTAATCTATTACAAAATTAGATTTTGAATGTGTTAAAATGAGATATAAATTGAGCACATCAAACACCTCATACTTAGACCTTTACTTGTCCTCAAGTAAAAATTATCAAGGCCTAAGGTGGTTCTTAGATTTTCTACCCCATAACATGTTCAAAACCTTTCCCTTGAGAATTCTTTTAACCCTAAACATGAGAGACTACCCATCCCCATATTTGTGATTAAATAAATCTACCCAACAAAATTTTCAAAAAACAACATTGCATTCAGTTAAGGTGATCATCATCCAAAAGTAAGGTAAAAGAAATTTAATCTATCCAGTGGTTCCCAAAATGGCAAAATGAGCCTTCAATTTTTTTCCATTACTCTCATTTTGCCTATGATCCATTTCGGGTTTTCATCCTAACTTTTCATTCCTTTTTTTATTTAGCTCACGCCTCACCTTTTTCCACAAAATTTAGGTCTCTCATTTTTGCATAGATCGCCCTTTCGGGTTCTTCGATCTATCCGGACCCCTCATTTTTGCCTAAGTTGGCCGCGAGCTGGTTTTCAACTATCCGAGATTTATTTTTTCATTTTTCAATTTTTTAAGACTTCCTAAGCAGTTATTAATTGCAATAGCACAAACGAGCAATATAATAAGCATATGCTAGCAATTTACTAATGCACATAAAATGATCAAAGTATAAGTGTAGAATAAAGGAAATAGGAAAGTACTCACAACTAGGACCACGAGGGTCCAACTCCTCCCTGATAACGAGTTTGCCTCTGAGCGTGTTCCACCTGCCTGCGAGTGCGACGAACCTCTGGGTAATTTCCGAGTCAATCATCTCAGGGGAGCGCAACAAGGATATGATAGTGCCAATCCCCTCCTCAAATCAAGTGAACATGTGGTTGGCTATCTCTCACTCTATCCTGGACTACTGCAGGTGCTGATGGACCTGCTGGAACTGCTGATGGACACCTTGTTGAAACTGGTCAACTATACCCTGTAAATTGGTAAGCTGGGCAAGCGTCATGTATGTCAGCTACTAGATGTGTGCCACCTGTTGTCTTAAATTAGACGTATCCAGCTGCTCCTCGTGGGAAGTATGATGTGGGGCCTCATGGGTTGGTGGCACTGATTTCGGTGGTGGGTATCGCAGGTTGTGGTTCACCACCTGTAGTGCTTCCTAAAATTTTGAGTTGTACTCGGGGTCAGGTAGCATAAAAAGATCAGTGATATGTGTATCCTAAGTATTAGCCACCATGTCTGGCTAGGGAAGCCTCATAAACATAAAATGATTTTGCGCCTCGTACATCCAAATATATTCATTCCCACCATGGCCACCATCATGCAACATCTTGTAGTGGCGTAGCCTGTCAATGTCTAGGTGGCAGTCATGCCGCCCTGAAACGGACTCGGTCGTGCCCGGTGGGAGGATCTCAAGGTCGTAGGCAATAAGGATCACCATACATCCTATACTTATCTTCCCCTTATCGGTGTTTAAAAATTTAATGCATATGTTGACCCACAAATCTACACAGTCTGGATGGCCCTGTCCCGCTGGTGTTATCGCTCAGAGAATCTTTACAAAGATGATGTTACACTAAGTGAGTTCGCCCTGCCATAACACCCTCATGGCCAGTGAGCAATAGGCAATGCGCAAAGTCGGGTGGATAATGAGAGAGGCCTGTCAGTACTACCTCTTGCTCTCCCAGTGATTGACGGCCAAAAGGTAATCTCGTCGTGGTCAAGGGCATTGGCGAAAACACCATTCCCCATCCCAAGCTCTCATCCAAAGATTTCGGATAAATCCTCATAGCTCAACTCATTTAGCTCATCATTTAGGCGAAATGAGATGTGTGTTCCATCCGCCCTTACTTCCTTCTTGATTGTGGCAAGGAATTTAAGTGTGAATCTGGTATAAGTCAAAGCAGTCTTGTCAAGAAAATTTTCCAAGCCCACATTTCCAAACGATTGCCGAACAGGTTGCCACAACCCCAGTTTGTCCTCCAAGGTGACTTGGTGGGCAAAGTTTGTTGAAAGAATTATTTTGTTGGGAGCCACCAATTTTTTTCCACCGTTGAGCATATTCACCTCTAATGTTGGTCAACCCCATGTGGTTAACCGCAAGAAGTCGAGATGAACTAGCAACATCTCGGGACAAACTAGCAAAAATTCTACCCCTTTTGGAGCCATAAGGTATCTAACAGTCAGAACACACCAAAAATTAACAACGATACACTATGGCACAAAAATTTAGAGAGTGTCACAAATTGCCACAAAGTGTCACAAAAATTGTAGCAAAGTGTCACAATAAGTGTCACAAACCTCAATCACAAAAATAATCATCCCCAATATGCTACTAGCTCACCAATACTCAACAAACACCCAAAAATTCAATATCTTATCACACATGGTGCCACAATCCCAAACTATAGCATTGGACAAAATCTCAAGAACACCTTTTTAGAAAATGTTTCAAATTCGCCAAGAAATTGAGAAGTGTTACCGTGGAAGTGATGGGAAGAGTGAGTAGAACACCAATGAACCCAAATGTGTGCAAGAGAGGTTTAATTTGACTAAAACTTCATGAACCCCCAATTTCTGGGGCTCTTGAGTTTTTATATAAAATTTGGGGAAGATAGATAGGATTTGGGTGTTAGGGACGCGGAGGAATGGAAGGAGGATGGAGAGAGGGGAAGATTTGGTCGGAGATGGTGGTTGTGGGCGGATTCTAACGTTGTGGTGGTGGAAGCGGTGTTGGTGGTAGAGGAAATAGGGGTTGGGCGTGGGGTGCATGGCTTATTTAAATAGGGTAGCTGCAGGGCGCATCAATGTCTTGTGGCCCACAGTAGTGAGTAAATCCCCAGCCCAATTTTTTTTTGTTTATTTTTCATTACCTTTGCTGCAGGCCGCAGCACTGTCTTGCGGCCCGCAATGAAGAAACTGCATTTGCAACTGTTGGCTACGGACCGCAAGACACCCCTGCGACCAGCAGTGGCGAAACTGCATTTCTCTTTTTCCATCAAAAATCATCATTTTTTGCCTCCAAAATTCCTCAAAACATCATAATCCTTCAAAATCACAACCAAAGTAAACCTAGCATAATATTGCTCCAAAATCAAAATAGAAAATTATCATAATTTTAAAATAAAAACGCACTAAAAATTATACTTGGATTTAAAAAAATAACGCTTGCATTGATGGGATATCCCCGATGATCAAAACCATATTTAATTAACTTTGTCGGCACGACCTATTCAGAAATCTCCAAAAAATGAAGCTACAACCACGGTATTGCATCAATGGCATTTGGATGATCAAACCCAAGTTTATTTAACGTCGTCGGCACGGCATATTTACACCGAAGCCACTACTCCCTAACTGGGTCGTCGAGAAGTGTTTTGTCGATTAGTTCCGGTTGGAAACTCTCATGAAAGGGATTCAAACGGTGGTCATTCACTTTGAAGACTTTGGAAGTCTCCTCGCTCATAATCTCCAACGCCTCATGCGGGAAAACTTTCATCACCGGAAAAGGCCCAATCCACTTTGACTGCAATTTTCCCATAAATAACCGAAGGCATGATGGAATTGAAGGAATTTTTTACCAACGTCAAAGTCATTTCTATTGATTAAACTATCATGTTTGGCCTTGGTTTTCTCCTTGTAAATTGCGGCGTTCTCATATGACTCATTTCAAATTTCCTCAAGCTCTTGTAATTGAAGCTTTCGGTGCACACAGGCCTCATCCAAATTCATGTGGAAGCTTTTTACGGCCCAATATGCTTTGTGTTCAAGCTCAACCGGTAAGTGACACTGCTTCCTAAAAACTAACCGATATGGAGACATTCCAATCGGGTTCTTATAATCTGGTCTATATGCCCACAAGGTGTCATCTAACCTAATACTCCAATCCTTCATATTCGGATTAACCATTTTCTCAAGGATTGATTTGATCATTCAATTGGAGACCTTAGCTTGGTCATTTGATTGTGGACGATGGACTACCTCTTATTTCTTCATCAAAGCCTCAATTGTGTGATTGAAAAAGTGGGTTCCTCGGTCACTAATCATGGCTCGAGGAATCCTGAACCTGGAAAATATTTTCACTTTCTAGAGCTCTACCACCACTTTTGAATCATTGGTCATAGTAGCATTTGCTTCGACCCACTTAGACACATAATCAACGGGGGGCAAAATATATGTGCAACCAAAAGAGTTTGGGAAGGGTCTCATGAACTCAATCCCCCAAACATAAAAAATCTCACAATACAAGATGCTTGTTTGTGTCATTTCATTTCTTTGGAAAACGTCTCCCGTTCTTTAACACTTATCACAAGATTAACAAAACCTATAGGAGTGTTTCATCATGTGAGGCCAATATATACACTTTCTAAAACCTTCAAAGTTGTTCTATTGGCACCAAAGTGTCCACCACATGCAAGTGAGTGACACATAATTAGAATTGAACATACTTCACTCTCTTGAACACATCTCCAGATTATTTGATCCGGGAAATGCTTCCATAGATATGGATCATCCCACACGTAGTACTTAGCCTCACTTTTCAACCTATCTCTTTGAGCCTTAAAGAAATTGGGGGGAAATTGGCGGGAGACAAGAAAATTATCTAGATCGGCAAACCAAGGGTGGGCCTCTCTAAGTGAAAACAAGTATTCATCGGGAAATTCTTCCCAGGTGGTATCCGTTCTAGGCTTCTCAATAACACTCTCCGACTCACTAATCGATGTCAATAGACTTAGATGGTTAGCCATTACATTTTCACTCCCTTTTTTGTCCCTCACCTCCAAATCAAACTCACTTAAGAGGAGTACCTATCTAATAAACCTAGGCTTGACTATCTTCATGGTCATTAAGTGGCGAAGACCTGCATGGTCCGTGAAGACAATGACCTTTGTACCAAGTAAGTACGACCTAAATTTCTCAAGAGCGTATATTACCACCAATAACTTTTTCTCTGTTGTGGATCATTAAGAGTTAACGATGCATTTTATATAGCATGAGGAATTCTCCCTACCCTTTGACCTGGGACCGCACCAATGGCGCAGTCACTAGAATCACACATAATCTCAAAAGGGAGATCCTAATTAGGGGGGTTGGATAATGGGGGCGGAAACAAGCATTGTCTTTAAAGTGTCAAGGGCTCTTTTGCATTCTAGGTAAACCACAAAATCTGCCTCTTTTTGCAACAATTTTCATAAAGAGGAGGCAATCTTAGAAAAGTCCTTAATGAAACGCTGGTAAAAATCCACGTGACCTAAGAATGACCTAACATCCCTAACACAAGAGGGGTATGGTAGGGATTAGATCGTGTCAACCTTAGCTTTGTCTACCTCAAGACCTTGGGAAGACACCACATGACCTAATACAATGCCCTTTTCCACCATGAAGTGGCATTTTTTGGAGTTTAATACAAAATTGCTTTCAATGCATCTCTTGAGTACTAACGATAGATGGTTTAAACAACTATGAAAATAATCTCCACGAATGGTGAAATCATCCATAAAGACCTCTACAAAGTGCTCAACAAACTCCAAAAATATACTAACCATGCACCTTTGGAATGTGTCAGGAGCATTGCATAGACCGAAAGGCATGTGCCTACAGGTAAAAGTGCCAAAAGGGCATGTGAAAGTGGTCTTCTCTTGATCTTCCAGGGCTTTGGCAATTTGGAAATACCCGGAATACCTATCTAGGAAACAATAAAAATCTCACCCTGGTGAGTCTCTCAAGCATTTGATCAATAAATGGTAGAGGGAAGTGGTCTTTCCTAGTTACCACATTCAACCTATGGTAATCAATGCACACTCTCCACCCTTTTTACACACTAGTGGGCACCAATTATCCCTCTTTGTTCTCTATCACGTCACACCACTTTTCTTAGGCACAATTTAGGTGGGGCTTACCCACTTGCTATCGGAGATGGGATAAATCATTCTAACTTGGAGAAATTTAAAGATCTCACTCTTTACTACCTCCACCATCGGAGGATTAAGCCGACGTTGGGGTTGTCTCAATGGTTTAGCCATATCATCTAACAAGATATGATGCATGCAAGTGGAAGGGCTAATTCCCTTGATATCGGCAATGGTCCTCCCAATTGCCTATTTATGGATTCTAAGAACCTCCATCAACCTTCCTTCTTGTCCCTTAGTGAGTTTACTCGACAATATCACGGATAAATTTTCTCCCCCACTAAGGAACACATATTTTAAATTCACGGGTAGTGGCTTCAATTCCACTACCGGTGTTTTCTTAAGAGACGTGGGGATTCACACATCTCTAGGAGCAACGAGAACTTCACTAAGGGGGTTGAGAGGTAGCTTATTAACAATATTAAGCCTTTCAATATCCTCAACCAAATTTATCCTTAAAGAATAATCATGCAATTCATTTACATCAAGATTGTTTTCTAAAGTGACCTTCAAACAATCCATGCCATTAATCAAAAATATATCTTGCACATAGTCATCAACAATATCAATAGCGTGGCAAAAATGACCCTCACTAGGGAATTTCATGGAATCATAGATGTTAAACATCACAATTTCTCCATTATACTCCATGGTTAAACATCCACTATACACATCGATTTTAGTTCTAGAAGTTTTCAAAAATGGCCTCCCTAAGAAGATAGGGGTGACACTTTGTCATTCTCCATATCTAGAAAATACAAATTGAGCGGGAATATCAATGTATCAACCTTAACCAAAATATCTTCCACAATTCCCCTAGGGTAAGCATTAGAACGGTCGGCCAATTAGATCAGTACCCCGGTTTCATGCAATTTTCCAAGATCTAGGGATTCATATACGAAGTATGGAATCACATTAATTGATGCTCCTAGATCTAGCAAGGCATTTTTTAAATTCTTACCACCTATGATACAGGGGATGGTAAACATGTCGGGATCATCGCATTTAGGGTGAAGTTTATTTTGAAAAGGGGCCGACACTTAACCACCAACTTTTATCTTCTCACCATTTTTCAAAGTGTTATTTCTCCTAGGCGAACATAATACATTAAGGAATTTAGCAAACCTAGGTACTTGGTAAATGACATCAAAGAGAGAAATATTTACCTCACACTTGCGAAAAACTTCACAAAGTGATTTATTCTCATCCTTGTGATTCTTGTCCCGCAAAGTCGCAGGAAAGGGAGGTGGTGGAAGAACCTTCTCGATTTCACTCTTCTCCAGTGGTTGAGTGGCCACTTCCTTGGCCCCTTTGTCCTTTACCACTAGCTCATCTTCTATATCCTTCCTGACCCTCACAGTTGTCTCTGGGTCTTTGATATTCTTTCCACTCCTCAAAGTCATGGCACTAGCATTAGGAGGTCGGGGGTTTAACTCCAGTTGTGATGGAAGTTTCCCAGAATCTCTGGCTTCCAATCAAGCCACTAACTTGAATTTCCAAACTTTTGAACCTCTCGGAAGATCAGTCCTCAATGTTTGTGAGTCGAGATGTGGTTTGGTCTTCCAAGTTAGTGATCATATTTGTTATAGCATGCATAAGCTCCTCATGTTCCGTCCTTGGTTTTATGGGAGACCGTCGTCGTGCCTCTCAAAGATAGTATTTATAAGTTCTAATTGCGGCTATACTACTAGAAAGTAGATAGTGGCAAGTCGGGGTCGTCCACAGAGAAGAGAGATATTCCTAAGCGTTTACACATCTAAGGGTGAATATAGGCCAAGATATAGCTATATACATATACATAAAAGCAAGT